>JAOTRS010137428.1:0-12973 GCA_028565755.1 Dinotopterus cunningtoni | reverse complement strand
GAATGTGTATGAATCAAAATGGTCAGATAGTCCCTGGTGAGCAAGCCGAGGGCGACAGTGGCAAGGAAAAAACACATGCCAATAAAAACATTCCTAAATAGATATCCAACTGTTAACGTGCAAATGTGTATGACAGCAGTCAACCATAACAACCTTGTTGGTCTTGGATGTCAAAAACAGCACCATGCATTATGAATGCAATTTTTCTCAACAGGAACCTTAGAGTTTTTTTCACTATAAGGATTTCCACTCTTTCATACTTTGTCATTGACACACATGTTCTTACATCTCATGTGATGATATATTTATGTAGTTCACACAGACTGTGTTGCAGGTAAAAATCTGTCTGGCTCTGTATTACATACAGTACTCTAACCATAACATTATGACCACCTGCTTGATATTAAGTATGTCCCACTTTCCCAAAACCAGAGATTCTCCGTGTTCTGACACCCTTCTACTGGAACCAGCATTAACCTTTTTAACAATTTGAGCTACACAAGCTCTACTATTGGACTGGATTACACGGGCCAGCATGCATCAGTGAGTCTTGGACACCTATGACCCTGTTGCTAGTTCACCTGTTTTGGACCACTTTTGTTGGTTTGTTAATTTATTTATTTAGGGTTAGGGGTGTCACTTGCACAATTTAAAATCTTTGTAAACCAGCAAAGTGTGTATGCTTTCAGGTATATTTTAAGGGGGTTTAACAAACAATATTGCATTAACTATTTAGGAATTACAGCCCTCCGATTAAATAAGCTCAAACATAATTTGACTGAATAATACAATTATAAATAGTAAGTTTATTTAAATACATTGACTCAAAAATGTTGTAGTCAGTTGGCTGCCTGATGCATGATCGTGGAACTGATGGATTACAAAAAATCCAATAAATAGTTTCCTCCCTTGAGGCAATTTGCTAAGTCTTTTCTGACCTTCTTTAATAGATCTTTCTAGTTTTATCTTCAGTAAATGTAAAACATGCCCAGTTGGGTGTAAGTCATGTGGTTAACTAGATCCTTTAAAAACATTAAATTTCTTTTCACCGGTTTCCTCTTATGGTAAGCATTTCTTGAATCTGGGCAGACATTATAGCGCATTACACTTTAGAATTTATCCTCCTACTTCTTTTAGCAATGACATCATCAATCAACACCAGTGACCCATCTCTATTGGCATATATACATGCTCATAACTGTCTCCATCATGGTTCACAGATGATGCATTGTGCTTTGGATTATGAGCCCTTCCTCCCCTTTTTTGTTTAAATCCTATTGGTTCAGGTTAATCTTGTGAAGTTTTTTTTTATTATTATTATTTTGTTATAAAAAATTTTATTCTGAAGTTATGAAGGTTTGACTGTAGACATTGGCAGAGATACACCTACTTCCTCGAGAGTATTTTGACTAGTTTTTTTTTTGAAAATGTGTTTTTTCCACAAAATAAATATTATGCATTTGCACACAAAATAAAAATTCTGCATTTGCACACGTTGCTTTCTGTGGCATTTAAGTCCTTTTTTTGTTTCTGAGCTCATCAATGCATTGTTTATTTGTAAGAATGTAACAAATTTTTGTAAATATTGTAAACATTTGGCAGCTCCTAAAGTTTCTGCTATCTTCCTGATATTTATTTATTTAATTCTTTTTTTTTTGCCTAATGATGGCTTCCTTCACTTCCCCTGGCACCTCTGCGTATTGAGAGTCCCCATCTATCCAGCTATCATTGAAAACTGGTCAAAATCACTTATTAGTCAAAATTGCTTATTAGTCAGTTGTCCAACTAATTTTGAGCCTGTAAATATGGAGAAACTTCACAAAAAATGGCTGTAATTCCTAAATGAAGTATTATGTTAAATACAATATATTTTGAACACAATATGCAGATTGTTGACATACAGTATATCGACATATAGCCATAAAAAAAAAAAATCAACAATTCAAATGTTTTACTGCAGCTAAGAGTCTCATCGGTTTTACAACTTCATTCATGAGAAATTTTATGCGCACACAAATTATGCGCTTGTACAGAAGTATAAAGAAAACCCCCAGAAAATGCAAAACGCTGCTATGAGGCTGTGACATCATTATAGGTACTCAACAACATCAGTTCAACCAAAACAAGACTTATTCTGAAAATGAAAATTCCATGTCAATTCAGGTAAATTGTGAGGTATTTGGATGATGTAAATCTAGAAAATGAGGAAAAATGGATCACAGTGAAATATTCTATAAGAAGAGAGTTTACGTATTTTTTGTGTTATTTTATTTATTTATTTTTTGCATTTTGTGCAAGATTTAGTAAAGACATTGCATCATGTATCCCAAGAATGTTAGCAAACACAGCAGCAAGAAGTAAAGGGAGTTTTTTTTGCTTTTGTTCTTAAAGCAGCCAGTGCCAAAAGGAACCATAAATATTAAGTTTATTTGAATACATTGACTCAAACATGGCTGCATGATGTATAATCAGGGAACTGATGGATATTAAAAAAATACTGTTTCCTCCCTTGAGATGCTTTGCTAGGCCTAAGGGAGTTTAAGTAAGGACTATTTATTTCATATTTTACTTCATTTACCTGTCTTTTTAAAAACATTTTTATTGTTTTTATATGCAAAAATATGATTACCTTAGGATTCAATCCCAGTAAAGCATCTTATCATATGTTATTTACACTAGTTACAATAGTTTCATTTGCAAAAAAATAAAGAGAGCACAGAGGCACAGAGAGAGTGCTCTACTCAACTATAATTAAGCGCAATAAACTTTGTCCTTACATATTCATAGGTAATTAGTACAACAATGTAGTATGTATATGTAATCCATACTATGAAAGAACACATAAAAACTTAGAAAACATGAAACTGGTAATCCAGAATATATTTTAGATGGTCCAACGTAGCAATGTTTAGCTTAGATGACAGCTTAGCACATTCGTGGCATTCTCTAATAAGAATCACAAGATGGTCACCTGGAATGGTTTTCAATTCACAGATATCCCGTATTTAGAGTTAATTTATGACATTTCTTGCCTTCTTAATCTGCTCTAGAACATCATTTGCCTTGTGCAGAGGAAAGGTGGGTACAATAGTCGTATTATTTCCAATACATTTACTGTACGAATATATAATATGGCAAGAAACACTCAGTTAAGTAAAGAGGAAAGACAGTCCATCATTACTTTATTAAATAAAAGTCAAGCAAACTTCAAAGTTCTTGAGATTTTTTATGTACCCCAAGTGCAGTTGCCTAGACCATCAAACGCTATCATATAAAAAATGCTGATTTACAGCACCTCAGATAAGAGCCCACATAAATGCTTCTCACTGTTCGAGCAGCAAACATATTTTAACATCCACTGTTCAGAGAAGACTGCATGAGTCACGCTTTCATCGTCGAATTGCGTCAAAGAAATCATTACATCACTTGGGCCAAGTAACACATTGAATAGACATTAGCTCAATGGAAAACTGTCCTTTCATCTGATGATTACAAATTTTTGCTTTTTGGTTCTAACCACCATGTCCTTGTTAGACGAGATTTATTATGTTTTTACGAAAAACACCAACAGTCATGTTCAAAATCACCTCTTTTAATTCTATGTGTTTTGTGTAAAAACATTTGACATTATTTATAATTTTTTTTTTAAAAACTGGTGGGCAAAAATAAGTACACCCC
The DNA here is from genome assembly GCA_028565755.1 of Dinotopterus cunningtoni. Lineage (NCBI taxonomy): Eukaryota > Metazoa > Chordata > Actinopteri > Siluriformes > Clariidae > Dinotopterus > Dinotopterus cunningtoni. The sequence goes on along the minus strand of JAOTRS010137428.1, from coordinate 9,295 downwards.
ATGATTCAATAGCTTGTTTATTCCCCGTTAGCAGCGATAAGTTGAAGTAATTGTTTCCTGTATGACTCTATCAATCTCTCACATCATTGTGGAGGAATTTTGGCTCATTCTTCCTCACAACATTGCTTCAGTTCATGGAGGCTTTTGAAGATCCGCATATGCATTTCAATTTTGTTCTGGAATTGACTAAGCCATTACAAAACCTTGATTCTATTGTGTTTCAGCCATTTATGTACATTTACCGGTGTGCTTCAGGTCATTGTCCTGTTGTATGACCAAATTTCAACCAAGCTTTAGCCAGACAGATGACCTCACAATCGTCTCTAGAATACTCTGGTATACAAATAAGTTCATAGTTGACTGGAAGGTGCCCAGCTCCTGAGGATGCAAAACTATGGACATTGTTCCAGAAACCTTGGGCTTTGTTCATATGCAGTTTTAAGAATCTGTCATGCTTCCGTGTTCTTTTTAGACAAAAGGCTTTCTCCTTGCAACCTTTCCAAACAACCGCATTTGTTACAGTATTCTTCTTACTGTGCTGTCATGGAATTTAACATTTAACATGCTCAGTGAGGCCTGTAGTTCAATAGAATGTTTTTTTTTTTTTTGTATTTTTCTGAGCATTGCATGGTCTGACAATGGGGTGAATGTGCTGGGACGTCCACCCCTGGGCAGATTGGCAACTGTCTTGAATGCTTTCCATTTGTGAAAAATCTTTCTCATTGTAGAACATTGAACTGTAAATTGTAAACACTTTCCATCTTAAATCCTGTGAAAGCAGTAAGGGGTTACTTAGGGGGTACTTAACTACTGTACTATTAAGACCCACTAGAATCCGATGATTTTTGATTATGTTTTTACATAACACATAGAATTAAAAGGTACTAAATTTTAAACATGGCAGTAAAATTAAAAGAGGGGGTACTAAAATCTAAAAAATGACTGTGCAGTATATAATTTAACAACTCTTTCTATTTGCCAGTTTCTTGCTTGACTAAAATGAAGAGAACGCAACACACATTCAGCACCTCGGTAAGCTCCACTGCAAACACATGAAGGGTGAAGCACCCTAACTTAGTGTCAGTGTCACAACACTCCAAGCCACAGCCCCGCCATGATCACCTGCGCACTCCTGTTCCATGGTCCTAACCGCTCCTTGCATCTCAACACCTCAGTCTCTGCTCTCCGCATACATGTGCGCTCTCACTAATCATCTCTCCTGCCTATTTGTACCACGCTTTGACAACACCACTTCGCTAGATTACAGTGTGCGGTATTAGTCCAATATTCCAGCGTTTTTTCTCATCCCTGCCTTCCCAATCTTGACCTCGTTTACGTCTCCCGTCTTGGACTCTTGCACTCACAGACTTTCACGTTACCGACCTCTGATCTGTTATCACCTCTCGTCTCTCCGGCTTCGACCACCACCTGCTCTATGAACACGAGTGATGCTCATGCTTCGATGAATGTGCTGGGTCCACCACGACCTTTCTCAAGTCTGACAATCAGAGCCATATAAAACCTCGACTCGGTAAGTAGCGGGTTCTGTGTACTACACTCGCATTGATCTCTCTGAGTATCTACTCCCATAGAGCATGCTCGAGATTCCCCAAAACGGAAAATATCACAGAGAAAAGTATGTCGCCAAAGCTCGACTGCCTCAACATCTCCCTCACCCTCAGCTTCTACGAGCCCAGCCCGTGGACCTGCTTCGAACAACTGCTGCTAGCCTCACAGGCCCAGTAATTGCACTCTTTGCACCTGTTCACAGAATCCTTTCCCTTCTTACCAAGCAACTCTCCCTGTCTGATTTTTCTTAAATAAAAGAGCACCTTGCTCCAATTTTGTGGTCTCTGTGTCTCTGTTCTGGCCTGTCCTGCTAAAAGCTTTACACTGGTGATAATGCAGGCAGCCTACTCAGACCAGAGCACAACCCACCCCAGAGCAGTTTTTCAGCCATTACCTGCAGAAGATCATCCAGCGCAATGCATACTGTCACTCCAGACACCATATTCACTTTTCATTGCTTGGTAGAAAGGGCCTTCGCCAGAGCCCAACCGCCTCCTTGGCTTCCTTGCCCTCAATAAGCATGGCCTGTCAACATGCCTTAAACGAGTGCTGCTACCCTCTCAGGCACAGTCACCTGTTCACTAAATCCTTACCCTTCCTCCCCTTCTTACTGAGCGATTATTTTTCTGTCAGTTTTTTCCTTTAATAAAAGAGCAACTTGCTCTGATTTTAGTGGTCCTTGAGTCTATACATAGTGCTTGTCCAAAGATTTTGAATTGTGAAAAAATCAGGTTCTATTGTAATTTAATTTAGAAATTGAAATATTAAAATATTTTATATTACATGTACTGTAAAGTGATATTTCAGGCCTGTTTTTCTTTTAATTTGAATGAACGCTGTAACAGCTCATGAAAAAAAATCCCAAAATCCAGTATCACAAAATATTAAAATAAAAGATTGTTAATTTATTCACTCAATACTTGGTCGGGGCTCCTTTAGCACAAATTACTGCATCAATGTAGCCTGGCATTGAAGACCAGGTATTGTTGGGTTGGGTATTTCTCATCTTCCTCTTTTCTATGGGGTGCAGGTCAGGAAAGTTGGCTGGCTAACCAAGCAAAATAATGTCATAGTCAGCAAACCCTGTTTTCAGGTAGTTTTGATACTGTGGACAGTTGAAAAGTCCTGCTGCAAAGAAAAATTGGCGTCTCCATAAAGCTTGTCAGCAGACAGAAGCAAGCCCTAAAAACTCCTGGTAGGTGGCTGTGTTGACTTTGGACTTGATAAAACACACCAACACCAGTAGATGACATGGCATCCCAAACCATCACTGACTGTGGAAAGTTTACACTGGACTTTACCTTGGAATCCGTGTTTCTCCTCTCTTCTTCCAGACTCTGAGACCTTGATTTTAACATGAAATGCAAAACGTACTTTTATCTGTAAAGATGCTTTCGACATTGTCTCTGGAGTTCAGGAGCTTCATATATGTATGCAGTTTTAGTTAACTTGTCAGATGCTTTAAGACAGCACCTTCTGTGGCTTACACTCCTTATGGATGGTATTAATGATCATCTCCTGGACAACAGTCCATCAGCAGTCTTTCCCATGAGTGAACTGAGACCAGACTGTTAATTTACTCAAACTCGAAATTAGTTATTCTATTGTTTTTAGATGCTGTATTTCGAAAGGATTGAAATGTTCCACTTTACAACTAATGAAGCTAGTATATATGAGAATTTCATGTTTTAATTTCAATTACAAAAGAAAAGTCACAATTTTATTAAACTTTTTTGAGATGCAGAAAATGGTTTCTTGATTAATTTTGTTGTTACATAAACATTTTATACCACTACATTAAACCATACACATTTTGGTACATAAAACAGTCAGTTGCTACTTGCTGTACCAAGGAAACCGTAATAGTGGACATTGAAGCAGTTCTTTTAGGTACTCCTGGGCAGCACTGAGCACCAAGCCAAGGGGGTCCAAATTCCTTTTTTTATGACATCATTATGGAAGAATAGGATGTTCAAGCACAGGTTTCTAGACAGATGGAAAAAGGGCATGTTTTTTTTAAATAATATTTTGTGTTTCCACACATCCATGAGATGCATGAAATGTCCTCAATTATATTAAAAAAAAGTGAATTTTGCATAATAGGTGACCTTTTATTTGCATAATAGGTGACTTATTAGTCACTAAGTGATATTAGTCACTTTAAATAGGTAATTGTTTTTAACAGAATCTAAAATATATAGGGTTGTAAATGGGGGCTTTATGAGATTTTAAATTTATTAAATGATTGCTACATAAGGTTAGGCCTCTTCCCCACCTGGCTCTATGAAAGAGCTGCTAATTTATACTCAAGATGTACCCCTTTACCCATGATATTACCACCGCAGCAATGCAGTTTGTTATTGTTGGCTTTATTTCTAAATCATGCACTACAGTTCTTTTAGCAGAATGCCATAGCATCCATATCTTAGGGCATTATGTAACTCATGATTTTATTTTCGTTATTGTTGTTTTAATGAATTCAAACAAATAATGCTATTTAAGTACAAGTTACATGTAAATGGCTTAAGAACGTGCACAAATTGAAAATTGTATAATAGTTTTATTTAAAAAAATCAAAGATATGTGAACTAATATGAACTATACACATCAAATTGCATTGGTAACATTGTGTTTTATTTCATTTTTAAATATTACATCCTAATTATATTATTATATGGGGAAATTTTACATTTACAGCATTAGACAGACTACTTGTGCATATTTATCCTAATTACTTGTGTTGAATTGTTTAATTTGAGCAGTTGAAGGTTACGGGCCTTGATCAAAGGCTCAGTACTGACAGCCTGGTGGTTCTGGGGCTTGAACCTGTGACCTTTGGATCAGTAGTCTAACGTCTTAACTCACGATGGGAGTTGGTAACTATTCCATAATCAATTATTGGTTTGCGTAAAAAAAATGAATGATCGATTAATAATTGGTTTAACCACAGTAAAATGGTTCTTTTACCTTTGTGTTTCCTGAAAATCAATCCCACTACCCTTCACTACTACTACACCCACAACAAATTACATATACATGCATCAACTAGGATTACTAGCATAAACATCCATTACCAAATGTATTAATATACAAACACAACACTGTCATAGGAAAAGAACATTTTCATTGGACCCAACTAGTATTTACTTTTGTACAGACTCCTTGTGAAACATTTTGTATATCATGCTCTTCAAGTCACGATTTCTCTTTGTTGTAGTGTACAGTACTTGTATAATTTTTCTTTAAAACCAATGACGCTCACATCCTGGAGCAGCCTTTTTAAGGAAAATTGTGTAACAGGCCACTTTAAGATACATTGTTATACATATGCATGTTCCTCTGACTTTTTGCTTGTTTGTGTTACACAGCAGTTGCCCAGGTGCACAAAAAGCATGCAACATGGGAAATCTTTAATGATTTAAGTCGATTGTCAGTTTTCATAAATAATGGCTTTAAATTCACTGAAAATTGACTGATCATCAACTATTATCAATGATTGTTCCATCAATAGTCTTAACCACTAAGGTACCCCTGCCCTATTTTGAATCAAGATGCTGGATAGTGCACTTTACCATCATCAAAACACCAAGTGGGGTAATATCATTTGGAAAATGATGGTCAGCTCTCCAGTACTGTACAGCCAAGATAAAATCTGTACCTATACTTGTCACTAGTCACTAGTCCTATACTTATTCACATGCTGTCAAAGGTTTATAGACTTTATACTTTGGAAAATTTCCTAAAATGTCTTACATTGTAATAAAGTTGTGTAGTTCAATACTGAATCTGAAACTGTAATATATGTGTAATAATGCATATATTATAAGTCATAAGTCACTATTGAATGTAGACTTTGGCTAAATCCCAAAGCTGTATAAAATCCACTGTTTAGCATTTGTCTGGTCGACTGAGAAGCTGACAAGCCCTAAGACACCACCTCTATTTGAACCTATCAGCATTCAACATCTCAAGGCTTATAATTATCACCCCATTTAACGACTCATTGTCGTTAAAATATGTGTATTTATACTCCCAGTTTCCCATTGTATAGTTTATAAGTCTTTCTATTCACACAGTAAGAAGTTGTATAGACCTTATAAGTGTATAACTTTATTTCAGACTGTTGTTCTGGTTTTTGGATTAAAACATTCTGTCTAACCCCTCCAGTGCTCCTGACTTCCTGCTTCTAGTAATTATTGTTCAGGTTCCTAAGATATGCATGCATTTTTCTAACATATAAGCCCATACAGTACAAACAACAAAACTGTAAAAGAAGACTGATGTAATCTATTCCAGTCAGTCTGTGTGGAAATCCAGTCAGTCTGTGTGTGACATAAGCATAAACATTCTTATTTTTAAATTCTTTTTTTTCTCTGTCTCATACTTTCCCCTTACTATTTTGTATATAATATATACAGGCACACACACACACACACACAGACACACACACACACACACACACGCACACACTACCAATCAAAAGTTTGGAAACACCTTCTCCTTCAGTGTTTTTTATTTATTTCTCTTTATTTAATTTTTAATATTGTTCATTAATACTAAAGACATCCAAACTAAATCAAACAAAAAAACTACATTTAGCTCCATGTTATGGCAGGAAACACTTAGTTAGGTAAAGAGAAAAAATAGACCATCATTAATTTAAGAAATGAAGGTCAGTCAAACTGAAAAATGTCAAGAACTTTGAGTGCATCCCTACTGTAAGTGAAGTCGCCAAAACCATTTAAAGCTATGACGAAACTGGCTCTCATGAGCACCCTCCAAGGAAAGGAAGACCAAGAGCTACCTCTTTTTTATTAGAATGACCAGCCTCAGAAACTGCCGATTTACAGCACCTTAGATTAGAACATAAATACTTCTCAGAGTTCAAGCTGCAGACATATTTCAATTTAGAGGAGACTGTGTGAGTCAGTCCTTCATGGTCAAATTGCAAAGAAACCTTTACTTCAGAAGAACAACAAGCAGAAGAAACTTGCTTGGGCCAAGAAGGTATAGACATTAGATAAGCAGAAAACTGTCCTATGGTCCGATAAATGCAAATTTGAGAATTTTGCCATGTTTTTGTTAGTGAGGGTGAACAGATGTTTCCTGAATGAGTGGTTACCACTCTGAAGCATGGAGGAGGAGGTGTGAGGGTGTGAGGATTACTTTGCTGATGTTGGTGACTTAGTCAAAATTAAGAGCACACTTAACTAACATTGCTACCACAGCATTTTGCAGCAATATGGTTCTTAACTTGGTACAATGTATATGCAGTAATATGCTAAAAAGACTAAACTAAAAAGTTTAGCCAAAGTTAGCAAGTTAAGCAAGTACCTTTTTCAATATGCCATTATTAATTCTATTAAAAAAAAAAAAAACATGTGGACAATACTAAGTACCCCTATGATTCAATAGCTTGTTTAATAACCATCTTTAGCAGCAGTAACTTGAAGTAGTAATTTTGGCCCATTCTTCTTTACCAAATGACTTCAGTACATTGATGTTTTTGGGGATTCACATATGCACAGCTCTCTTTAGGTCCACCCACAGCGTTTCAAATGTGGTGAGGTCTGGACTTTGACAAGGCCGTTAAAATTCTTTTATTTTTCAGACATGCTTTTATTTTTTAGCTGTTTTACACATGACCTCACATTTGCCTCCAAAATACGCTGGTATACAGAGGAGTTCATGGATGATTTCTGTGTCATTTTCCACAACAATTTCTATATTTTCTATATTTGTACAGTCAAATCTTTTATATTACAGCTACATCCTCTATTTTGTGCACTTAAGTTTTTTATATATATTTTGTTCTTATCTTCTATAGTTTTTCCATATTTTATTAAACAGTTTTCTTTTTTTTTCCATAATTTATTTCTTATTGATAATCTTGGTTTTTAAGGTCACTGGTGGTCGTATACGCATTTCACTGCATATCGTACTGTGTATGACTATGTAAGTGACAAATAGAATTTAAATTTGAATTTGAGTGACTTTATTGACTGTAAGGTACCCAGGGCCTGTGGTTACAAAACATGCCTAAATCATCACCCCTCCACTGCCAGGCTTGATTATGAGGTGTTTCTGCTGAAATGTTGTTTGGTTTTTCCCCACTGGGCACTTAGCATTGAGGTAAAATAGCTCCACTTCTTTCTCATCTGTCCATTTGACATTGTTTCAGAAGCCTTGTACTTTATTCAGACCCAGTTTGTGAACCTCACTCATGCTTACATGTTCTTTTTAGACAAAAGAGGTGCACTCCTGGCAACCCTTCCCGTGTGTGTTTGTGTGTACTATTTTTGTAATCACGTGTCATAGTTTCTCACCTGTAGATGATGCAGGCACTATTGCGGCACGTGTCACAGTTGGCTGTATCCTGCCCTGTTCGGTATGATAGTCGGCTGCAAAAAAAAAATGGAAAGATATGCCCTTTCATTTTAACAACATTGACTAAGTTACAGTATGTGATATTATCTTTAAATATGACATTTGATTTAACTTGAGTTAGATCAAATTCATCTCCTTTATCCTGCTTAAGACGTGTATTCATATCCTATCATAAGAACAATAGGAAAAAAAAAACAGAAATACACCCTGGATGGGAGGCCAATCTATTGCAGTGCCATCACACACTTATGCATGCCTACTCATTCGCACCTAGGGGTAATTTAGACCAGTCAGTTCACCACCCAGCATGTTGTTGGGAGGTGTGAGGAAACTGGAAATCTCAAATAAAACTGATGCAGATACATGCAAAACTAGGATTAGAAAATACCACTGGACCCTGGTGAGTTAGCAAGGCTGCCTGCTGTAGCCATGTCTACTCCACCAAGGTTAACACTCAGTTATTGAGTTATTGCACTTGTAAAAATGTTCTGACACAACATCTAAGGTTATGTGACACATGTGACCTATTCCCACACTGGGGAAATGTACTGTACAGGGAACCAGTGAGGAATAAATAAAGGTGAGTTATCCAGTATACTGCTATTGATAATCAACTACTGTCAATGAGTCACAACAAGGGATTTTGATGAAGTAAAGAGAATAAATTAATAATAAATGTTTTCAAATTGAGACAATACCCCTTCTTTATTGCAACCCAACTTCATTCCAGGTAACCAATGTACCTAGTGAATCTACAAACTAGTAGATTCTATTAATCACTAAGTTCCTAGTCTACTTACAGGACCATATGCATGTGCTCTGTTCATATATACTGTACTATATAAATATATGTAAATAAAATGTTCTATAATGCCACATGTTTCTAAGTATCTGCAGGAGGGTAGCATCCAAGATCTACTCAAGATTACATAAGGTAATCAAGTATCCAGTGTTCTCATGACAACCCCTGGCAATGGCTTAACTGATGTGAATATGCACAGCAAGATAGTTGGACTACATACCACATTACACTGGGTAAGTCATCACAATTTTGTATAATTTGCATGCTGCCATGACAGATTCACATTTCTCCAGAGACAATAATGCTCAGCACCCAGAAGCCATGCAGTTATGCCTTTTCATTAAAGCTTAATTAAAACTTAATTGCATCACTTTATTTGTCAATGCAATGGAGCATCATTGTGGTCATTGATATTCTGTATGTACTACAATGTAAAACAAGTTTTGTTGGATCATATACATGTGGTTAGCATAGATGCAGATGAACTCATACAGTATATGAAATAGTTAGAGCAGTGAAAAGTAAAGATATAAGACA
>JAOTRS010137419.1:0-12973 GCA_028565755.1 Dinotopterus cunningtoni | reverse complement strand
TCACGTAACCAGCACACCAATTTCAAATTTTACACAAGTTTACACATTAAAGATACAGGATAAAGATTCCACTAGGCCTAGAGAGAGAAGGAAACATGCAGAAGAAAGAAGAACATTTAGTGATGGTTAGAGACATACAGAGGGACAGAAATCATCACTGTTCAGCAGACATGATTGTTAGTACAATTTTTACACTAAAATGTGTGTGTGAGAGAGCAAACACCATAATTGCTAATAACTAACCCAACCACAAAAATGAATGATCTAACAGCACAGCGCTTGACCTCTCCCTGTGCGCAGCATTCGCTGCAATAGCCAAGTCCACAAAATGCATGCTGAGCATCAAATAAAAACACATGCATCATTAATTAGTCCATAACTAGATTAAAAAAAACCTTCACCACTGGAAAATAATAAAGGACTAATAGGAAATTATGTTATTCAGAAAGAAACAGTCATGTTAATGGAATTCACACCACCCCAGAGAAGAGAGAGAGGGAGAGAAAATTATGTTGATGTTTGAAAGAGAAAGCAGGAACTCCTGAGAAATGAGGAATGTAAAAATAGCACATACTATTCTAGTTCATCCAGACGCCGGTATCGCTGGTCCTGCCTTGATGTTTATAAAAAAAAAAGAAAAAAAGAAAAAAAATGAATGATGAGATCATGAGATGACAGAAATAAAAACCCGCTTGTGTCAGTGAACACTTCACCACCGACACATAAAGTGGTGAAGTGGTGATTCTTATCACACTTAATGTTACGGTATCTGAGCGCATTGCTATTCTAAAGAAGAATGCGCTGAGCGATGACAATGATAGAAAATAAAAAAATATGTCAATAAAAGCAGCCATGAGCTAAAAACACAATGATGATGATGAGGGAACCGAAAAAAGAACAGCACCTTCTGATGTTAAAAACTGCAATAAATGTGATAGAGCAGCGTGGCATGTGTGTGTAACCTCTGGTTGTCCAGGTCGAGCATTATAAAACAGGGAATCTTCAAAGGGCAGCCGCTCATGAACATGTTTTATGAAGAGGACAGACCTACGCTGAGAAATAGAATTAAAGCTTAATTACACGGGGCAATAACAGCTGCATTTTTTTTCTTACCTGTCTGCATCTGAGACCAATGCCAGACGCCCATAATCCCATGCTACTTTCCTCAGGAAAGAGAACACAAAAAGCAGTCCCTGGAAAAAAAAAAAACAACAACAACATACAATTAAAAAAACACAGCTAATTAAATTGCATTAAAGACACTTTAATAAATTATAGACTTAACTCAAAACATATTGTCAACTGTCAGAAAAAAAAAGGCCAAACCCATAGCTACATTACTGATTCAAAATGTTTAGAGTAAATAAAAAATAAATAAATAAAATAAAAACCTAAAAAGAAACCAAAGAGGAAAATAGTTTAAAAGGGTATGTCTATGATACGGCTACAATCATTAACACATCCGGACCCTGTCTGAATCGAAAGGGAAATTGGGTAAAGTGAATGATATTGAAGTTGAAAACTGATGCACAAAACAAATGTACATTCTTGGGTGTGTATGTGTGTGACAGAGAGAGAGACAGAGAGTGAGAGGAGAGCCTGATGGAAAGACATTTACATTTATGGCATATGAGGCCCTTTTGGAGAGAAACTTACATTTTTATCTCATTACACATCTGAGCAGCTGAAGATTAAGGGCCTTGCTCAAGGGCCCAAAAGCGGCAACTTAGCAGTAAAGGGTTTTGAATCCGAGACCTTCCGATCAGTAGTCCAAGGCCTTAACCACTGAACTACCCCTACCCTTAAATTACATTGGATGCTGCACTGCACTATCAAGTCCAAATGTTAGGCAAACTTTAAAAAGATCTCAGTCTTAATAACAATAGTGTCATCTACAAAGCTAGCAACACTGCCATAAAACACAATCTCAAAACAAGTCTACTGCTTATTTACATATGTACCTTTCGCCTCTTTACATCCCTATTAAACAATGCTACCCAGTTAAAAACAAAACCAAAACAAAACTGTACAACAGGTAAACATATAAGCGGCCCTAAAATAGTATTTGAGTGGGAGGGCCATATGCTCATAAGGTACAGTTAGTTTAAGGTGAGAAAACTACACCACCGTTGTGCTTCTGTGATCTGTATGAAAGAAACAGAGGCAGGATCGGGGGTCATTGGCGCTGTGGCTTTAAGCCAGGAGCAGCAGTGATGAGATCTGCGTGAAAAGGGAGAACGGTCTTCGCAAAACAGGGGTCTGACATTTTTTAGGAGTGTAATGGGTACAACACGTCAGGAGGTTTAAACAACAGTACCAGTTAGGAGCTAACCCACTGGTATCTTATACGAAGTAGATCAGAGGTACGCAGCACTAGGGTTTAACCTTATTTATTACGACTGGTTATAAAAATTTGGCTTTGGAAATGACAGGTCAGGTCGTCAGAGCTCTGAAATAGAAGACTGAACGGCATTTTTTTTTTTGGTTCATTGAAAAATCACAGCTTACAGGTGAGACATTAAGCTTGAGTAGTCTGAGTAGTTTGTTGCCTTTGATGAGTGATGACACTCAGTTTACCCGCCCTTGTTGTTTTAAAAGAAATGGTATGTGTGGTATTCCTGACACGTGTGAGTCACCTAAACACCAAACTTCAACCTTGTTGTGTCAAACGCCTACACCTACTAAAGTATAATCGGCCGTACCGTGTGCTGCTTCAAAGCCAACAATAAGGCAGATTGGCGCCAAATGTTTAGGTTCTGTGTGAATTATGAAGCAAAATTGTAATTATAGAGGCTTTTTTTGTGTGAAAGCGAATAAATATAGTGACACTTGGGTGAACTGGTCTGTGAGCTCACGTATGTGCACTTTCTTCCAAACGCGTTATGCTGCACTGTGATGTAAAACAACAGCAGTTTGTGCTTGTGCTGGCTTCAAGCTTCTTGAAGAAGTAAGCACATTAGCATTCACCCTCCTATGTGCATAATTATCACATGTACTGTACGGTGGGTGGGAATTTGTCAGGTGAATAAATTAGGAAGAAAGAAACCTGACGGTGGAGTGACTGGTTGCTGTACATTCTTATGTCCGAGTCTACTTCTGGCTCTTTCTTTTAGCTATATGCTCTCATAGTTAGTCCTGACGGAGTCCCTGATAGCACTAAATCTACATCCACTGTGACTGTGACCTCTCCTCATTTCTCTTCTCTTCTCCCTCTCTCTCTCTTTCCCTTTCGCTTTCTCTCTCGAGCTACACATGTCTCTCCTGAGCTGCCAGTGATCCAGACCGCCTCTGCCCTCTGGATCGGTCTGACTCGTCCAGATCTCATCTATCATATAGACGGTCCTGGCCTCAGCTGATGCAGACAGCTGTTCTCTGAAGACTTGTGACTGGAGTCGCTGCATAGTCTGGGCTGGAATTTTCTACAGTCTACCTGAGCCTCTAATAACAAACTGGACTCCATATTAACTTAAACACATCTCCTGTTATACTGACCGTCCAGCCTCCTAACACACAGTATGATGCAGCTCAATCCCTGCTATCCGTTTCACCCAAATGAGGATGGGTTCCCTGTTGAGTCTGGTTCCTCTCAAGGTTTCTTCCTATTGCCATCTCAAGGAGTTTTTCCTTGCCACTGTCACCGTCACCCTTGGCTTGCTCATCAGGGACAATCTTATCATTTTGTTTCATACACATTTTTCACATTTCATACAAACTTTCATTATTTTTTTATTGTGTAAAGCTGCTTTGTGACAATGACAATTGTTATACGTGCTATACAAATAAAATTTTATTGAACTTCAACTTGCAAAAAGAATAGGTGTTATCAGTCATTTTAATCAATCCGATTGTCTCCAGAAAGGTGTGACGTACCAGGAAGCACATGAAGTCGAGAGCGAGGACGGTGGGCACTCCTCCGAACGGAAGCCCCTGTAGCACAGTGCTGCGGATCCTCGCCATATAGCACCAGTCCTTGGTGCTGTTGTCCTGAGAGCAGTTACCCGAGCAGGCATGACTCTCCCCCAACACAACCATCGACAGCACGAACAACACCAGCATCATGCACAAGGAGCAACTTCACCACAGCTGCATGCTGGATCTGGACAAACACACCACCTGCAGAGGACAAGGAAAGACAATTAAACAAAAAAGTTTTCATAATTTTAAAGCGATAAATAAGAATTTAAATATAATACTTAACTACTGACAAAATAAAGCAGCCAAAAATGGTGTGCATAAGACAGGAAAGACAGGTTTAGAGGTGACATTTTAGGGAACAAGAGGACCGCAAACAAAACAGATAATCTGGTAAACAGTCTTTTCGGCAGAACCGAAAAATAAAAACAAAACCACTCAGTCAATATGGATTATGAGTTACTGAGGAATCATGTGTATTTTTTTGTGCATGCCTCTCATTCACTTGCTGGAGCACTCCCTTACACCCACAGATTTCAACAAACATTCTTCACAGAAACGGGACACGGCGAGGCCCAGGTATGACTCAGAGATTACGTAATGGCAGTAAGTAAGTAAATAAATAAATAAATAAAAGCAGTTGGCAGCTGAAAACTGTTCTCACTTAGATGTGATGTGTATGATCTGTAAAGAACGGCCTCACAGGCTGAGACTATTGTCTCTCTTTCATGCTCTCTCTCTCTCTCTCTCTCATACAACCACACACACACACACACACACACACACACACACACACACACACAGAGCACTCTGTGACATCAGCCAAGAAGACAGTTCAACAATAGACAAACGGAGGTCAGTCAGTTCGGTCTGTCTTTCCCTCGCCACATGAAACACACATTTTCATTGCTGCACATTTCTCCAAATTTGTCTTTGATACATTTGTACTCACATTTCTAAATTAACATGTCAATATTAACTCTGATATCACTGCTGAGAAATCGGATCAGCTGTATGAATTAATCTACACAGAACACACTCACTCGCACTACGATTTGATGACAAAAAGGCTGTTGTCGTGCTCTACAGTACAGTACGCATCCCATGCTAATGTAGGTAAGAGTTCATCACTCTCTTGGAATCATCAAGCTTAGGGGATTCCAAGAACGTGTTTTCAAGCGCACGTTACTTTTTTTTAATGACATTTTTGTGCTGCACTGGCTGGGTCCGCATTTGTGTTTCTCTTGGAAAATAACCAGGAACATAAAGCTCCTGAAAGGGGATTTTGCAACCACTGTATTAGACATTTATGCTAATAAACATGAAAATTGTGCAAATTAAAGTTGATTATGATGTAGTAATAAACGAGTGTGATTTGGCTGTAGGCCAAGAGTAAAGTCACAGAGATCCGACTTTCCACCTTTCTGATGTGAACAATAGGGTTGGGCGGTATTATGGTATCCCAGGATATATAAAAATAGCAACGATATCCCTTTAATTATATAATAATAAGATATAGAATAATACAATAATACGAATAGTAAAATAAATAAATTTTTTTGTATTTGGCTTAATACTTAACAGAAAAAAAAATCTTAACAGATTTAGACAGTTTTAAATGCAAAGGATTATTTATTTTTAAAAAAAACTCCTAGATACTATGAATTCATGTGTTTTATCTGGTTCCATATTTATTTTAAATGATAATTTTATAAAAAGTGAAGTTTTTTGGAAGCATGTTTTCTGCTTTCGGCACTGTGGAACCTACATGTTTAAAAGCCACGCCCCTAAAAGCCCGGTGCCGCTGATTATCCCTGATTTTAAACTTGTGTAAGTGTACTTCCTTTGAGGGTCACAAATTTGGCTTTTCTAAACGGCATGAAATGCACCATGTTCTTCAAGTAAACAATAATAAAATAAATACTACTCAGCACATTCTGCTGAAATACTATTCAGGAACTTACTATTCCTTTTGAGGAAACGAGCAGTAAATACCTCTACTCTATACCATGCTCCACTGAGACCAATGAAGCACATCAGAAATAGGCCGTTATCAGTTCTTTTTATTTCGTTTTAAGAAACAACTCTTAAAAAAAAAGGTTTCCTTGTCTTTTGATCTTATGTCGAAATACAATATGAAATACAATGAATGAATGATACACAGATTCATGTCTCTGAAGATGTTTCTGATGTGGCTCACACACAAACAGCACACAGTTACAAGACAAATTACATCAACTATTTGTTTAGCTAACTTTTGCCAAGTTTGTTTGGTCTTTTTCAGGGTAAGTGTGTGTGTGTGTGTGTGTATGTTAGTCCATTTTAAGATTCATTCATAGTTGTAGACACCAACTACAGAAAGGACAGAGCTACTGAGAGGAATTAGAGGATCTGGTGTTTAAACCTGAAAAATATCAAGTATTTACAACCAAGACTCCTTTCCATGATTGCATGAGTGTCACGCACAAATGCCAACACATCAACGATTACAATTTTCCTAGATTACAAAAACAGTTTATCGTTCAATAGCTGTACAACTCCCTCACTAAGAGCTGTAACTATAGAAACAATAACAGCGTGATAACAATGTGATCAGGATCTTACTGGAGTCGTCTTGACGATGCTGACGATATCAACATGGTGAGACTTGTCGATGGTACATCCTGCCTTAAATGATTACATAAAGACTTTGTGTCATCACTGATCCTTTTCCTGTCTGGCATCCAAACAAGACGCACAACTGTCATTTTACTGTACTGATTATGTGCTCTATTTATTTAGTATGTTTTCTGGCTATGCCTATACCCATGTTTGTCTCAAAACCATCACTGATAATGATCGTAGCTTTCAGATACTAGAAAGCTTTTATCGTTCCACCATTGAGAGCATCCTGTCCAACTCTATCACTGTCTGGTATGGCAGCTCTACAGTGTCGGGAAAGAAAAGCAGGAAGTACACATCATTTAAGATGAATAATATACTACATTTTAATACTATTGTATTTTTAATAAGGTAAATCTATACACGCAATAAAACTGTAAAGTTGGCATGTCTGTACACTAAAGATAGTTACAAAAGAAAAAATTTGGTGGGATGTAAAATGAGTAACAGAACACATCAAAGTGTTTTTTGGATTTTTTGTCTGTCTGTCTGTTTGTTTGTACACGCATCACATAAACATTTCTGAACGAATTTTAACGGGGTTTTCACAGGTGTATTTGGCCGAGCTTGAGGTAACATACAGTATAGGCTTTGTTTCATCACAATCGGCCTACGGGAAAAGAACATATGCTACTTTAAATTTTAAATGGAAAATGCCCTTATATATCAGAAAAACACAATCGACCTTGAAAAAAATCATTACTTCATCTCAAAATTTAACAGATGGCGCTGTGCAATGAAATTCCATGCGAACAAAGTCGTGGGCACATTTAGTATTATATAACAAGGCTATGCAGTTAATATGTGCAGTAGCTATAGAATAGATAATACTATGAAATGGAAAATTACACTGTTATATGGAAAAACTAATTTTGTTTGAGGAATATCCTCTTGAGATGCAAATGTCCTCATATGAGGACACCATTTTTCACATTTTATTATGCCATTCTCACTTGAGAACTGTTAGGTATCATTCTTTTGCCAAACTTCTTCCTGGTTGAAGAAATTGACTAAATTTATAGTTAACAGATAATAACAAAGAGAAATAGTAAGTAAAAATTGCAATGTACACAACCTTGTTATATAATATTTACTGTATTCACTGTATACATAAATCTACTTATTTAACCTTTAATATTTGCTCTGATGTGTATATATACACAAAACATGTTTGCACTTCTGGTGGACACATACACTGCATTTCTTTCCTGAGTACCTGTACTGTGCAATGACAAAGTTGTATCTATCTTAAATACATTTTTTTGTTCTTGTACTCTTTATGTTGAGAAATACTATAAAACAGGTCTTCAGCAGGCCAGAGGAGAAGCTGTTAGAAAGATATCGGGTTGCTAAATGGATCGTATTACCAGGAAGCAGAGAACGCATAAATTACTCACTCATCGTTATTACCGCTTCAACCTGCATTCAGGTCCGGGGGGAGACTTGGGGCAGGAGGCTGGATACACCCTGGACAGGGTGCCAATTCATCGCAGAGCACACACACTATGGGCAATTTGAGAACACCAGTTAACTTAACCTACATGTCTTTGGACTGTGTGAGGAAACCGGAGTACCCAGAGGAAATCCACCAAGCACGGGGAGAACATGCAAACTCTATGCACACCGAGACGAGAATCGAACCCAGACCCTGGAGGTGCAAGGCGACAGTGATAACCACTACACCAACGTGCTGCCACACATGAATTAGTGATGCTTTAATATAGTGCTACTTGAAGAAAATGAATAATGGATCAAGTTGGAACTGGTTTTACGAAACTGTCATAGAAAGGATGAAGTAGCTATTAGAGCCTGAACAATATAAAAACCTTTGGCACTCAAAGATTTTGTGAAGCTGAAAATTTTTCCTGACTAATAATGGAATAAAAATACGCATGATATAGTAAAATAAATACACTACATATTAGCATGTATACATTATATTGTCGATATGGTTGAGAAGAAAATATTTTATAGTATTTTATAATATTTTATAATATAAGGCACATTATTGCTGGTGTAATAAAAAAAGATTTCAACAAGATTTCACATCGCATTTACAGACTATTGATAAGGAAGTAACGAGTCAGTCACTGGAGAAGAATTGCAGGACGACATGAAAGCAGCAAGAAAAACAATCACACAGAGAACAATAAGCAATAAATTACCACGAACACAGCAACATACATCTAAATGCATTTAGACCACTTTGGGAACCCCAAACTGTATTTAAATTCTATAGGAAAAAAAAAAAATCACAAAAGGTCTTCCCACTGATGACCTGCTGTGCTCATTCTGCTCCCTTCAGTTCTGGTCAACAAATCAATAACGTCTTTTCGTTGTAAGCAACATTTCAGAGTAGAGGAATGTGCACCTAAAACTATGTTTTGCGAATCGTTCTAAAGTATCATTTGGACGAGATAAGATTACCAAACAGACGTGTCTGTGTGTGTGCGCGCATGTTAAGTGATGTTGCAGGAAGATATTTGTATTAAAAGCAATGACTGATGCTCAGAGCATAAGTAATCTCTAAAAAGCTGAAATCACACAAATAGGAGTGTTTCTGTGAATCACACTGCATCCCATTTCTGATTGTTTTGACCCTTATTATTCCTGCTGGAAGCAGTATGTATCCTGGCTGCACAGGCTGCACTTAAAAAAATGCAGATTTATCTGGAATCATTACATCTGTAAAATATCTTCTGTAATCTCCATTGTAAAATCAATATGTTTGATTTTCAAAGGAGACAAGAGCGAAAAGCAAGTCCACATAAACTGACAATCTTTGCAGACATGTCAATCAGGACTGGATATCGTTTCTCTGGGGGCAGGTCTACAGGAGATTTTTATTGACTTGTTTCAGTCATGCGAGCTTTTCCTCCAAGCTGCCATGTTTATGACTACAGGTTATGATCATCGACAGGAAAGTACCAGCAGAAACACCTGCACAAAACACAACACTTAATGAAGCAATACCTAATAAAAACACTGATGACTGGTCCACTGATACATACCTCGGAAAGTTCAGGAAATTGACAGTGAGGAGAAAAAACATAAACACTTTTGCTTTTGTTATTCAATATACCTTCTATGCATATATCAACTTCAAATTTGCATCTTTATGTTCCGGTAAAGATTTTACACACGTCCTACGCTCATTCTGAGCAGAATACTAATTCATACACACGTTGATTGGAAGCAGCAAAACCCTGCAAATATAACTGCTGAGCTCAACCGTTATCATTGATAACAAAAGGAACGCAGGGCAACACAAGTTCAACTGCCTACAAAAAATCGAAAATTGCAGATAGGACTGTAGTGATCATCTAGTCTTGATGATAAGATTATGAATTGCAGGCTTTAAAGCTGATTTCATTGGTTTATCTTTAACTAGGCTGACAAGTTTCCACATGAAACTCGGCCAGTGTAAATGTATCAATGGCACACTGGGCCGATATGGAAAAAATACATCGCAATATCTGAATGTTTCCATACACTGAGCGTTGTGTAAAGTGTGGAGGCTTATTATGTGCAAAAAAAAATCCACTTGTACAAAAGTTAGTGAAATATATGAAGGATTTTACAAGGAAAATAACGTACAGAATTATATACAAATTTCCGTATACATTCACTTCTAGCATCATCCAAAATTATGGGGGAAAAAATTAAAGATGGACACATGAAAATGACGTTGGAAACACAAAAGTGGTTTATCTTAGGAAAATCACTGCTGTGGAGGAAAAAAAAAAAAAAAAAAGACACCTCCTGCTGTACCAAATTTGCTTAGGCTGAGTCAAACAGAAACACCACTGTTACGCTATGTTTGCCAACTGAAAAGAAATACTTGCACTAAAGTACACTAAAGTCAAACTAACATCCACACCCTGTCCTACTGTAAAGACTGCAGGAGAGAACAGGCTCGCTCTGATGCCTTAGAAGTCTTGGTGGCTTTGAAACAGTGAGAACAATGAACTGCATCTCTTTTAGCAGAATGTCGGGTGTCTCCATCTGACCGAAGACGAGACAGTTCAAGAAACTCGATGACGTTATTCCTACTGAAGAGCTATAGCGCGACTTCCAGTAAAAAATACTTATATACTAAAAGTGATGCTTCAGGCATCAAAGACATTTCATCATGATGACTAAGAAACTCCAGACAGACACATCGCACATCATTCAAGCAAAACCGCTGACGCTCAAGTAAAATCTGAGATATGTAATAAATCACCAAAATCACCTGTTACCCACTAGGCCTGCGTGGTATGTACCATATAATTGTTTCTACATGATCTTACGCTGCAACAACATCTAGAAACATTTATTGTGATATTGTGTATTTTATATTAATCTGCTGACCATTAAGTGTTGTGTAAGAGCTCCACGAATTAACATTCAGTTATAATGTGAGTGGGAGTTAGCACTTGCACCAAAAAAACATGGCAAAAGCTCAGTCTTCGTCTCCTCAATTATCACCTGGAAGCCCAGTTCACATCTTCCTATTGGACACGCCTTCTCGCCAGCGCTCTCACAGCTGTCACGGCGTGCGCCTGTGATGGGCATGCGCCCAAATCTACTATCGCTCCTCGCTCACTCCGTAGGCTCCCTAGATAGGTGGCACCCCCCCTTCTGAAGGTATGCAAAGGGACGGAGCCGCCTATTCGGGCCGGCTGGCGATAATCAACATTAATAGGATCTCGGGCTTGCTCCGCATTATAAAAGCAAGGCGCGGAGTTTAGTCCGGGGTCCGGGAAGTACATGATGCGGTGGAGTGTAGGAGAGTGGCATGTGAGCGGGCCGATGTGACGCGCCCCAGGGATTTTAATAAGGACACTGGAATTTCGCCCTTTGATCTCCGCGCTGAGGACAGCACGGGAATGGACTGAGAAAGCTCCCGCGGCATCTTCACTTCCGCACCGAGCCCGCCTTCGTGTCCCCCGATCCCAGCCAGGAAAGCCGCCCAGCCCACGGATGTCGGCAAGGACTCCCGCCTGAGGCCGCGCCCACAGAGAGCTGGTAGGGGCCAGGCCGGCCACCGACAGCGGGAGAAGCGCTGTCATGAGGGAGCGTGCAGGAGCGCTGCCTCTGCGTGCTCCGTTCTGCCACTCCGTCCACCGCCACCTATCGCCAGCTGTGTGCCCGCATGCCAGCGTGGCACTGCCCCCGGACCTGCACGTGCACCTTCTTTCCTTCCCTTTCTCTCCATCCTCCCTCCTTTAACCCTTTCCTTCCTCATTTTTTCCTAAATAAATTACCCTTTTTCCCGTAAGACCTCGTCCCGTGTCCGTGTTTTATGGTGCTGCCCGTGCACATAGGGTCGAACCCGTTACACAGCACATCGCTTAAAATAAACCATGTTTAAAAAGTGTATTTTTTTTAAGTCAATGGACCGTTCCTCATTATCTCTCAACATTGTGTCATCCACAACATATAAAAAAAAACACACAACCATTTACCATACTCAAGCTGACATACAAAAGGCCACTAGTGTGGGAATCAATCAGCTGCAGATTCAAATCAGTCAATTTTTGACCTCAATACATAATCTACACTCAGATAACAGCTGTTTCTATCAGTCTGATACAACGAGCCGATCAGTGACACAAAACATGAGCCAAATTTTATTACAGTTATTAAACTAAAATGTCAGAGTCTAGCACTTCTTCACATCTGTCTCGGACTAGAGCATGAACTCTACTGGTATTTACTGAGCTGGATAACCACACATCCCTGCTTGTTAAGGAAATAGGATTCTGTCATTTGTTTTATCCAGAGCCATGTCCTAGTCAGTTGTACTCATCAAACTTTATCTCACTGTTCACGCCCACATAGATCGGTTTGTGACCGATAACATGACCTTATTGAACATTACAAACAATATATGGAGCTCTGCCGTTAGTCACAGGTCCGTGTTGGGCTAAACGGCTCAGTGGATCAAACAGATGCCTACGTTTAACAGCAATCCCTGAATCAGTGTGTTTAATCACCATGACACAGCAATAATCCTGCCTGTGACTTTTTTACAGTGCTGATATTTTGCTTTTGTTTAAAGGTGTTTTAGTTTAAAGGTGGCACAGTGGCGTAGTGGTTATCTCTGTGGTCTTTCACCTCCAGGGATCAGGGTTCGATTTCCCGCCTTGGGAATCAATCAATCAATCAAATAAAAATCTAAATTACCATATGGATCTTGTGCACTTATTTAATTATGCCTGTAACATAAATTTTGTCAATAATTAAAGCATTTGTTTGTCTTAAATATGTTGGGGTTGATAAATAAATATTTGAAAACATCACTTGTAAAAAATATTTGGTTAGATAAATACGCTGGAATACAAAATATATAATTTTGTATAATTTCCTGTAATAGTTAAATGTCGGGGTTTAAATCGCAATCACAATATACATC
>JAOTRS010137365.1:0-12979 GCA_028565755.1 Dinotopterus cunningtoni | reverse complement strand
AGGTCATAAATGTCCTGTTTTGTCAGGGGTTCTATAATAATTTATATATTCAATGCGTTTGAAATTATTATTAGACCTATTAATAGCATTTAATTGAATATTATTATATATTAATGCTTCTAATATATTAATGATTCCATAGGAACAGTTTGTTGCTAATATAAAGGAAAAAAGTAAAAAAAAAAAAAAAACATGAATATATTATTGAAGAATGAAAAATATACAGCAAATAATATAATGCATTTACTTGTTTGTGAGGAGAATTTATTTAAGAATTTATTTAACATTTATGGAAGGAGTCTCCAGTGTGAGTGCTTTGCAACAGTCAGACATAAACCCACAGCCACAGTGCAGAAGATATGAGAGAGTACAGTTCTTATGCACGTTAGTATATATTATATACAATTGTTAGGAATATATGCGCTGGTAATGGAAAAGAAGTAATAAGATGATTACTTTTCTTTAAAATGACACTTACAGCCACAGCTGCGGAGCCGACACTACCCGTAGATTCCTCGTCCTGCTCAGATTCTGACTAGAAAAATGATAAGAGAAGATTGAGAAAGAGAGAGAGAGAGAGAGAGAGAGAGATTGAGACGGTAAGGGCTGGTAAGATATTTCTAACACAAAAAACAAGCAAGTCTCAATTTTTTATCTGTTATTCTTCTCCAATACACAACAAACCCATCACTGTAATAGGTGAGTGTGTGTCTGCGTGGAGCGAGTGTCCTCTTTCTCACTAGTGCTGTGTGTTACTAAAAGAATTTTCCACCACCATCACGCTGTTTAATCAAGCGGTGATGTGTGAGACTCTTAAGTTTGTTGCAAGCACTGCAGACGTCTCATAGACATCAATACACACCAGAACAAAAAAAAAAACAAAGCAAAAAAAAAAAAAAAAAAACAGACGTCATGAAAGAGGAAGTGAAACATGGCTTCTGGTCATAGAGTGGACGTTACAGTAAACAAGTTTCGGGGTAGTGCTACAGGATGAAACAAACAAGGGAATGAAACAAACAAAAGTCAAATCATGCAAAGGATGTTAAACCTGGAAGAGAGGAGAGAAAACAGAGGAAGGACAAGTTTCCACCTTCAGGCATGCGGTCAAAACCCCAACAATTTGCCTCACTGAAAGCTAAATTGCTCGCGTTGGGTATTTTGAAATCGTGCTCACAAGAGGCCAGCGCTTTGAGGGCAAGTCTGGCTACATGTGAGCCGACCGACGTGTCAGTCAACGTGTTCATGAGAGTGGAAAATGGAGCCGTTTGCTGACTTCAGAACGCAACTGATTGCTAATTGTTCTGAGGGGCGGGGGAGCTGCGGTCAGCCAGACAGAGAGCAAACACACACTTTCTTTCATGTCCTCTGTGCTAACTGTCCAAACTGTCCACTGTAAACGGCGCCGCACTTAACAGCTTAAACAGCCGTCGAGCCACATGCCGTTTCCACCGGGAGGGAAAGTCGAGAACTAGAAGTGCGACAGGTAACTACATCAATTACTAACTGTCACGGTCTGAGCATTCACACGTGTCCTCTGATCCAGGTTTCTAAGCCCGAAAGCAAACAAGCGCTGCCGTGGAAACTCACTGTAAGAGCTTGGACTTTGTTAAGAAATAAACATGTGGTGTGAAACATGATGTCCAAACCCAAATGGATTTTTCTAAACGGCCGAATGGTCTTTTGATTCCACAAAAAGTTTACTAAATGATCATATTCGTGAAAAAAAAAAAAAAACGTTTCTAAAAATACACACACCCCTGATTTACAGTCAAGCAAGACACTGAAGTTAGAAAGCAGGAACAAAGATTACATTCAGTTTCAAATCAGCCTCACGAAGGGTACTGTACGTTCAGGCTGATCCATATTACTCACTAGATTATTTTAAGTATCATTTTTGCATTTGAATTATTTTAATATTTCTTTTTTTTTTTTTTACAATTATTACTGTTATTAGTTTTAGATTTAGTCATTTTAAAGCTAGCCTTGAAAATGTATCCAAACTTTGATTTGGACAAGTGTTTAGTTTTTGTAATGTATCACCCGATTTTGTAATCAAAATAAATTACTGGCTTCTTAGTATTAGTGATAATTAAATGAACCTGAAACATTAAAAAAAACAAAAAAAAACGGGAACGCCTTGCCCATAACTGATATACATTTGAATGGTGGGAGAAAAAAGATGATTATTCTCTCTCTAATGACGTAGAGCATGTTGCTTTTATACACAACAACAGACAGCATCATTCACTTGCAAATGCAAAAGCCTTTTTTATGCTGTTATTCAAGATTCGTTGTTCTGTCGCCCTCTGGTGGCCAAACCCAGCATCATATAAAAGCACAGAAAATCATAATTTTGGTCATTTGTACAGCTGTAAAAACGAAAAATGCTCCATCATGTGCCTTTCACTAACCTTTGACCCTGAGTCCTTTTCCAGATCATCCTCTGCCTCTGTGGGTTCAGGATTCTCCTCGGACAGAAGTTCTGGGTTCTCCTCTGAGCCCGAGGCAACAGTCACCTGAATATTAATTATAAATAGAGGAAAAAATAATGTAGAGAGCCGTACACAACATCCTTTGTCTTCACAGTTAACAGGAAACAGTATTGCTAGACTCACAGATTCACCTAACCGTAAGCCTCACTTGTGATATTTGCGAAAAAGAGCGTGAATTAATATTTAACAAGTCTTTGTTTTGAATCGTGTCCTCGTGACTCACAACACACTGCCTGACAAGCTGCTGTCTATTATCTGCAACAGTAAACAGGAAACAGTATGAGCTGTAATCTGTGACAACCGGCCTGCTGTACAGTACAGTTAAACCTCACAAACCACAAACTGTTGTCCGGGTCATGTCCATCAGCACCTGGCTCAAGCAACCATCATGCACGTCCACCATTTGAATCCGGGCATCTCTTTTTCATCACGTTGGGTTCATTTGCTTTGCCGTGAGCCGTTTGTGCTGAAGTGACACGTTAAATCTTGCGTCTCATGTCCGATTCACACCCGGGCTGAAAGAAAGACTCTGACGCAGCACTTCCAGGAAGGAAATTCACACTTAGGAAATGTGGCACAGCCGTTAGAGACAGCGACTGTTAAAATGTCACAAGAGACCAACAAGAAACAAAGCAAACACCATGTTCATCTGGTGACCCCTTAATTTTTATTTTACTGCCTGATCTTAATAGATATACTGTAGATAGTAACATCTAGTAAACAAGCAATCAATAAGAGTATTCTATTCTATAGGGATGTTCCTTGGATCAGTATATGAATGTTGACCTCAAATTCCCTCAAATTATTATTAGCTGTCAGTCAGACTGAACACTTTACTCTAGCTACCTATCCTCTATTTCACACCACAGCTGCAAAACAGCGAGGGTAAAAGCTAGCACGTGTTTCCTCCAAGCAAAACGAGAGCAGCCAGCCATAGCATGTTTTTTCAAACTGTTGCTTATGCAGCATCATACACAACCACAATTGGTTAGTATTGCTCAGAAAATCCAGAGAGAACATAACAGTAAGCTTCAGACCATGAAACCATGGGGATTTTTGCCCTCATGAACTCTGTTGCAGAGCTTCATGATCTGGAAAGGTCTGACGTGGTGCAGGCTTTGTATTACGATCAATTGTAGGCTAAATAAAAGCAAACTAAATGAAACACTGATTGACTTGTTCACATCTAAGAAACTTTTCTGAGAGACATTTCAACATCAAGCGAGCAGCTCATGTCCTGTTGATTTGCCTTCTTTCTCTGACCCTCGAATATAAACATATTATATCATGATTCTCGAAGGTGTTTCTTTAATAAATTTCATAATATTTTATCGTCGTATTGCCCAACCCTACCGGCTAGCTCAGCATTCCAGTACCAATCAGTGCCAAGCTTCCTCTGACAAACGTGAAGCAACTCATGCCTGCAGCTTGGGTAACGTCACAGAATTTGCTGATCAAGCTTTTGAAGTGATGTCATTCCCTGGACCAGTTACACCATACACCTCACCATTACAGCATCCGTTTTCCTTTCAGAGCGAGGAGAGCGCTAGCACTGGGGCTGTGGTAGCTGAGCAGCATAAGGCTCTGGGTTATTGATCAGAAGGTCATCAGTTTATGCCCCAGTTCCACCAGGCTCCCATTGTGGCCTTTAACTCTGTCTGCTCCAGCGGCGCTGTATCATGTCTGCCTCGGCAATCTGTCCCTAGCCCCGAAGCTGGGAAACAAGACACTCAAAACCTTTATTTTTCTTTAAGACATTCAGAGGTGGACTTGCTGGTGTGTTTTAGATAATTGTCCTGTTGCATAACACAAGTGCTCTTGAGCTTGAGGTCAGGAACTGATGGCCGGACATTCTCCTTTAGGATTTTCTGGTAGAGTGCAGATTCCATAGTTCCATCAATTATGGCAAATTGTCCAGCCCCAGACCATCACACTACCACCATATGTTTGACTGTTGGTATGATGTTCTTTTTATGAAACGATTTGTTAGTTTCACACCAGATGTACCAGGACACACAAATTTAAAAAAAATTTAACTTTTGTCTCATCAGTCCATAGAATATTTGCCTAAAAGTGTTGGTGATAATTTTTTATTGGCAAATGTGAGACGAGTCTTTGTGGTCTTTTTGGTCAGCAGTGCCGTTCGCCTTGAAACTCTCCCATGGATGTTATTTTTGCCCCAGTCTCTTTCTTATTGTTGAATCATAAACACTGACCTTAACAGAGGCAAGTAAACCGTGTAGTTCTTTAAATGTTGCTCTGGGTTTGTTTATGAGCTCCTGGGTGAGGTATTGTGCTCTGGGAGTAATTTTGGTAGGCCGACAACTCCTGGGACGGTCCACCACTGTTCCAAGTTTTCTTCATTTGTGGATAATGTCCATTCGCTGGAGTTCCAAAAGCATTAAAAATGGCTTTTTAACCTTTCACAGACTGATACATGTCAAGTACTTTGTTTCTTATCTGTTCTTGAATTTCTTTAGATCACAGCATTGCTTTTTGAGATCTTTTAGTGTGCTTCACTTAGTCAGACAGGTACTATTTAATGGATTTCTTGACTCAACAGGTCTGGCAATTACATTTTCACAGCTTATTTTTTTCCATTAATGAATGAAATCATCATTTATTTTTATTTAATATTATTATCTGTTTGATGGTCTCAATCATTTAAATGTGACAAATGAGCAAAAAAAAAATCAGAAAGGGGCAATTCTTTTTCATAGCACTGTATATTTGATGAATAAAGGTTTAATTTAAGCACTGTCATGAAAAACAGTACACTTTATACAGAGATGCTTGATAATTATGTATGTTTGGACCAAAGGAAAACAATGAATTGGCCTTCAGAACTGAAAGCACAGAATGTAAGGCTGGGTGATTTATGATAATAAACAACCACAATACTACTTTCTCTCCACCTGGCCTGACATCTAATCTGCTTTCTTCACAAAAAGAAAGATAACCAGACTGCAAAAGACCTGTCAGTCTGACAGAACCTCTCTTTGTCGGTGCCTGATTCTCTGCTCCAGGTGAGCAAACGCTCAGAAGCAAACAGGACATGCAGCAGAGAACACCTGAATTGAAATGAGTTAAACAGAGAATTCCGCATGCATTGAATCATATGGAAATGGACATTTACTGTTCACTGAGCTTTAACGCAGTGGCACAGGAATACTATCAGACACAATTACAGTCATGTGTAATGAGGTGTAGTCTAAATGCTTAACCAGATCATTTAAATGCTTCAATCAGTGTATCTGATATACATCAGTAATATTCACGAGAAAAAAAAAAAAAATTACCATTTCAAATAGGTGCATGATTTTATCTAATCAAAAACTAGCCCTTGTTTACTAATGTTGATTTTTCAGCACTGGACTCAAATAAAGACTGGAATAAAAAAATAAGTTTGTGCATTAATATGATTTTATCAGGGACAGGCTTCAAAGCGGAATTTACACCGGTGACAAAAACAATACGATAAAATCTGACGTCTAATAAATTATTTCATTTATAATGAATACAATCACATTCTTGTGCCAAGTAATAGAGTCTGTTTACAATACGCCTAGGTTGCTAAGCAACAAAACAGGCAATGACTAGGACACTCTACAGACAAAAGAATGGTTTAAGTGTGACGTGTAATTGGTCATCATACAGAATTCAGTTATGGTCACAGGTGTGCAAACAGTACTGTGCAAAAGTCTTTGGCCACCCCTAATCCCCTTTTTCATATTAAATGAAATTAAATAAAATTTAATTTAAGGTTGTACAAAAATTTACCTGTAATAGGCTACAAAGTGCTAAGTGCCTGGTTGTTTATGTAACGATCTCAGCAGCAATCTCATTTCCCCTCTCGTCTGTTCCAACCACTCAGCATTCAGCATCACCAATATACTAATCACCGGCTTGATCATCTGTCATCATCTGTACCTGTTTCTCACTGTTTCATGCTTTAAGTTAAATTTTAGTTTTTAATGCTTGAATGATTCATAAGAAAATCGGGAGGAACAAATTTGAAAGCAAAATATGATGAAAGGAGAAGGGGCTCAAGATTTCTGCACAGTAGTCAGTATGTATATAAAATACTGTACAGTACAACGATCTTAAACACGACTCAGCGAATCAGATTTCAGCACCCGTTTTAAAAAAGTCTGTTTTTGTTTTTCGGTCATCATTTTAACCCTAACAGACGGTTCGCAGATCATTATATACTCACATCCTCCTTCTCATCTGGCTCTTGCACATCTGTAACAGTGATGGTGGGTCCTGCACACCATTCGACTAGATTCGGTTTTATCTTCGGTTTCGGTTCTGAAACCGAAGGCAAAGATTCACGGTCCTGCATGAGCTGCCTGTATTTCTTCTTCAGGATAAGGTACTTCTCTCCCTGAGAAAGAAACAGATTAGAGACATGACCAAGGTCAACCTTACAGTTGCTTATTTCCTGGGTTTGAATAATTAAACTAGCCTAACTAAAATATGCACCTGAAAATGGCCTACTAGAGTTGGTATAGCTGAGAAAAACAAGTCTTCACCGGGCTGAAAGGAACACAGGTAGCTTAAAATAGGAACACACTAAACCCATATCATGTATCAGAGTAAATATGGGGCTGAACTAAATTCGTATTGGATATGATTTCACATAACTTACAGTGTTGCTTTTTTAAGGACTGGAGCTGTGAAACACAGGTAGACGATTAGATAGGTAGACGGGATTTTTGGCCGACTGAAATTTTCTATGTGAGTAGATTCAGTAGCACATAGGTTTACCTCAAGCAGCTACATTTCTTACATTGTAAAGTGTGAAAAAACTATTTAAAGTATCTAATAAGCATTGAAATGCTGTCTGACGTGAGTTAATTGTTTAATTGTCATTTCTCGTACAAAGTGATAATTTTTTTGCAAATCGTCCGCTCCACACTCCACTCCAGCGGGTGGCGGTAAGGCACCAACCACCCATAAACCCTGAAGAAAAAGAAGAAGACGAAGACAATGAAGAACAGATTCTCTCACAATATGTGCGTACGTATCGGCAAAAAATGTGAGCGGTTTGTAGTTTATGGAAATGCTATGGTTTAGACCAGGGGTCTCCAAATCCAGTCCTGAAGGGCCAGTAACCAGCACAGTTTGCAATTCACCAACAACTAAACACACCCACTGAACCTAGTAATTAACAGATTAGTTAAATCAGCTGTGTTTAAGAAGAAGAATCACCAAACTGTGTTGGACACTGGCCCTCCAGGACTGGATTTGGAGACCCCTGGTTTAGACGATTTCACACCACTTAATGTTTTCACGTTAAGTTTACCTCAACAATTTAAAAAGTGTGAATCAGTTCAAAATCAAAAACTGACCTGTTGATTCATTTAATTTAATCAACCAACCAAAAATTTATTAAATTAACGACTAAATAAAATTAAATAAACAGTGTCTGTGTACTCCGGTTTTCTCCCTGCAGGTTAGACTAATTGCCTTTCCCAAATTGCCCGTAGTGTGTGAATGAGCGTGTGAGTGTGTGTTGTATGTGTGTGTGCCCTGCGATGGATTGGCACCCCGTCCAGGGTGTACCCCGCCTCGTGCCCTAAATCTCCTGGGATATACTCCAAGCCCCCTGCAACCGGGTATACAGGATTAAGTGATATAGACGATGAGTGAGTGAGTGAGAGGGCTTACAACCATCAACTGATATTTGCAAAAAGTGAGGTACCTGCTGGTATACAAAACTCTTATGTTTGTTGCAAAAGTATGTAAAGATATATATATATTTGCTAATTTTTAATTTTTAAGACCAACACAGATGGACAAATCACAAACCCAGGCATCAACGACAAGCACATTATGTACCAGGGTTTGATTCATTTTTATCCACAGTTATTTGGCAGGCAAGGTTACAAAAATCTGGCACACTAAAACCAGATTTTTAGATTACAGGTTTTAGGTTACTAAAACCTGTCTGTTGATAGGAACTATTTTTACCAGACAATATTTTAAATGGATGCTAGATAATCATTTCAGAATCAGGAATATAAAAGGATTTGTAAGTGGCAAAAGTGCTGTGAAGCACAAAGCAGCCTAAAAACTCTTATATAACTGTAATAATAGTAATGACACCAAAGAGGAGATTCAGTCTCGGTGCACCAAGTCACTCCAACTTAGTGACTTTGTCACAAGATTTAACGCTTTTTGATGCCCCTTTGGGGACTTTGGTTTCCAAAAAGCGACTAGCGACAAATCTAGCAGCTTTTCACCTGATTTCTCTAAAGTAGAGTCACCAAGACTGCCCATATATAATACCAATGTTTAAATAAACAGCCTAATCTTTCTACTTTTCTTTACATGTACATCTTATATGAGAGGTTTAAGACAACATTGCCGCTGGATTAAATGCTTATTTCTGTCACAATTTGAATGCTGGAGCTGTAAGAACTGTTTAAAGCAATTGTTCATTTTGAATGTACCAACATGATGCCAGGCTCCACCCACAGAGTTCAACACCATATAGGCTGAAATGCCCTGGTGTGAGTTCCTGCATGCACACCACATTCTCCATCTGCTACTAGTTGGTACACAAATACAACATAAAGAGACAGACAAAGCGTGTGATTGGTGAATAATTTACCAAATTTTTCAGTAAACTACTTTCATTTAAAAATAGCTGGCAACGCTGTTCAAACTCAAAATGTATATGTGAGGACAGAACATAGTGGAAGACATTTTGTGCCTTTTGGTCGACGGTTTAAACATGATGCGAGACAATTTCAGAAGAGAATTAGGTCTCTGGCTCCATGAAGTCGCCTCGCCCAGAGATCTAAGGACCGTTTTATTTTCTATTTTCTTTATTTAATGGTCTGTATTATTGTGCATAATTAGTAGAGATGGGGAAAATCTATTCAGTTACATATCATGATATTCCACTGACTCCAAAATCGATTTTTTAAAATTCATTTAAAATTTATTTTTATTTACATTTGGGATGGTACAATGTTGCCATTCCTATATATTCCTACAGGTGGTGCTCTAAACTATTCACACATTGACAGGCAGCATGAAGAAAATTATTTTTATTATGTATTTTGTTCAGAATTGTAACAAAATCTGAAAAAATTTATATAGAATCAGGATATTTATAAAATTGTCATACAGAATCGGAATACAAAGCGAAGCGACACCCATCTATCGTGATAATATCGTATCAGGTGATTTCTGGTGATTGATCCATCCCTAATAATTAGCTTGTTATACAGTATTTTGATTTATATTGCATCATTTGCATTTTGTAGCCCAGTTCTAGACAGGCATTGCGTAGGACTTGGCAGCACATTAGAACATTTATGATTTCCCCTCTTCGGTAATAAACCATAAAAACACACAATGTTCAGTTTTTCACAAAGGCAAGTAGAAGAAGTAATATAATCTTATCATGCTTCAATTCCATGGGTGCACTAATTAAAGAATAAAATTTCACTAATGGTACTGATGGCATTAATGGTTAATGTTAAACAGGCTGAAATGTCTTACTCACGTTCTCAGATTTAAACACAGCTATTCTGTCGATGATGAGCTTGAAGTCCTCCCTGTATTTGGCTTGGAGAAGGCAAAACAGATTGAAATTAGAAAAAAGATTGTCATATAACTCAATATCAGAATAAACAGTCTTGCTCTTATATGAGCGTTCAAGTCAAAACCAGGACTTGGGATGAAATTTCTCACACATAAAGGTATAAAACCGATAGACATTTACAAAAGACATCAAGCTCATTACGGTGATGAGACCCTTAGCTGCAGTAAAACATATGAATGGTGCAAACGTTTTGACATTACAGAAACTCGACTGGGAGTTATTGCAACATCCCCCGTACAGTCCTGACCTCGCTTCAAGCCACTTCTGCATGTTTGGGCCATTAAAGGAGTTCCTGTGAGGCCAGCGTTTCAAATGTTAATCAGGCAGTCCGATCATGGCTCAGGCGTACTGAGAAAACGTTCTACCTTGATGGTATCCAAGCACTAGTGAAATACTGAGGTAAGTGCATTAGTGGATTAATTAAGGAAACAAATGGAGCTTTTACTCTTATAACCCTGTTGTTATTCTGCGTAATCAAAAGTCCCGGTTTGATGTTATACTTTGCTTTGCTACTCATTGAGCAGCATTTAATAAACTCGAATGAGCATATTTTTATGTATGGATGTTCATTTTAATGTCTAATGCAAGCAAAACAACATGGCTAGGAATCCCTGAGCTTGCAGGATGACCCTTTCCTGCATGGAAACTTTTGACACTGCATGCACCACAACCGAAAGACGTTTACAAGCACACTGTCATTTTCAAGTAAATTTAAAGTGGATTGCTTAGATGTGGGACTTCTGAAATGACACAAAAAGCTGTCATGTTGTATTTTTGGTTATGACAAGCGTGAGATGAAATTTAAAGCGCAAAATCAAATGTAAATCGTCAAACAAAAACTGGTATCAGATTTACTGGTGATTGCTAAACGCTGCTAACAACACAATACACACATGTAAGAGGAAAAAGAAAACGCAAAAGCACAGTACATACAATATTTCATAGATTTTGTTAGAGTAAGTGTTAGTGTGTCTCAGATGTTTTTAACGTAACAGATAAGCAAGATTAAGTTGAGATTAACCTCGGTCATGTCTAAAGAATGCAAACAATTCCTAAATAAGTGACATCATTACCCCTAAATGATTTTTCCTCCCGCTGTCTCTGCTACCTTTTATGTGCTGCTTTAACCAGCTTTTTTAAATCACCCTAAATGGACCCTTCTCCAAGGTTCTCCAGCATCACTAAAATTGGTTTAAAGTGAGCCAAAAGTCAAAATGTTAAGCTCAAGCTCAATTTTTTATTCAGTAAGCTGTCTAACTATTTCCAAACACTACAACAAACTGTTTGGGTAAAAGGTTGTCAAGGCTACAATCTCTAAAAAGTCCTTGTGAAACAAACAGACAGGCATTGCTGCCAAGAAGATAGTATCAACCATATAAATTCGAACCAAAAGGGTGTTAGTGCTCATAATACATTGGAGATTTCATGGCCTGTTTACAGAAGAGAGCATGTCTACGACAACTGAAACCTTTCCTTTTTCCTGCCAGGAAGACAGTATTGTACAACAACAGGAAATCCAAAAAGGGAAACCGACGTTCAACCGGGGCAAGTCTGAAGAATTCCTGAGGGACTATTTTTCCTAGGGTTATTCATTACCCTGTGCTCAGTACCCTCATGGTGAGCAGAGATGTTCACATCAGCATGTTCCCACAGAGAAAATAATAGCTGCTCAAAGTTCATTTTATAAAACAAACAGCTTGTCTAAATCTAGAGCGTCTCTGTGGGCAGGGCCTTATCCCACTGCAGTGCATTTGTGAAAGCTCGGAAACAATTTTATAATTGGACAGGAGGGTCAGATGGTGCCAGATGTGAGTGGCTTAGTGCCCAGCTGGGTTCAACCATCCAGAGCCATGGAGCCACGTAGTGGAACATTAATATACATATGCTTAGGTAGTTAAGATGTTAAGCTGGTTAAATGGTTCAAACTCAAATATGAAATGTGCTGGACCATAGAACCTTTTGGACCAGTGTACATGGCAGTGCATAGATAAAAAGTTTCTAATATTATACATGTCACATCAAATCAGGGATTAAGTTGCATTTTGGGTAGGTTTTTTGCCTGCCATGCAGAAGGCCCAGGTTCGATTCCCAGCCAGTGCCCAAACCCCAGCCACTGAATGCACTGCCGGTCCCAAGCCTAGATAAAATGGGAGGGTTGCATCAGTTAGGACATCCGGCGTAAAACCTGTACAAAGTTCTTGTGTGGATCAGTTGGTCCGCTGTGGCGACCCCTCAACGGGGGCAGCTGAAAGACTAACAGCAATACCAAGTTTATTGCTGTATCATGTTTAGGGCAGAAACGATTCCTCGAGTAACTCGAATAATTCGATTACAAAAAATGATTGAGGCAAAATCTTCTGCCTCAAAGCTTCTTATAATTAATTTTAAAAGCTTGCGTTATGTTTTTGCGCAATTATTTGCTGACAGCGCACTTTTGACACAGTGCGCTTCCGGATGCAAGCTGCCAGTAAACACTGATGAAGAAGAAGCGCTTACGTCACCCAAAAAGTGGAAGGAGACGAAAACAGTTAGTTGTGTATTGATTTGAGGGAGCGTTCTGGTGCGGGATGCAAAATGAAAGGGAGCGATAAATTATCAGCGAGCCAAGAGATGAAGAAACCAGCAAGAGAAAACGACAGAAATTGTCAGTAAAGGCTTATGTTTTGCCTGAGCTGTAGATTTTGAAACTTTTAGTTCTGAAAGTGTAGTTGCACACCTTAGTGTTTTTGTATAATTATTTATTTTAATGTGCCCTAGTATTTTTGATACTTAAAGTCATTTGAAATACCTTTTTAGTTTTTGCATCTGAGAAAAGGCTTTAAAATAAGAATGTATGGCACTGTAATGCACTTAATTCATCTCAGTC
>JAOTRS010137309.1:1784-12985 GCA_028565755.1 Dinotopterus cunningtoni | reverse complement strand
AAAATTTAAATTTTATTTGTTACATACACGACCATACATAGTACGATATGTAGTGAAATGCTCATATGACCTAAAAATAATGAAGGTAATGTATACTCGAAGAAGAATTGTGTACAAATTTACAATTTACAAAAGTCGCAATAGAGTATTCAATGTCGCAACTTGATGCATTTAGTCATGTACAGTATACAGTACATGGTCAAGTGTATGTCCATGCCGCTATGAGCACAGGATAACACGGCAAGCTAAAATCATCTCATTACTGGTTCCTTGAACATGACAGTGAGGTCACTGTACTAAAACAGGCTTCATAGTCACCAGATCTCAATTCAATAGATGGAATCCTTTGGGATGTGGTGGAACGTTGGATTCACATCATGGTTGTGGAACTGCGTGATGCTCCCATGTCAATATCGACATCTTTAAGGAATGCTGTTGAATCTGTGCCATGAAGAATCAAGGCAGTTCTGGCTAATCATACATACATGCTAAGTGATATAAACCAAATCAATTTTAATTTGCCTTTAGATTACAAGAGGCTAAATACTACAAGTTTATTAGGTTGTGGCCACAATATAGTATCTCGTGGCCAAGCAATAGTAAGTCGTGGTCACAAAATATTTATTTTTCCCCCAACGTCACTAGAGGGGCTCTGTAGCTTTTAACTTTAATAATGGTTAAAGTATTATTCGTTGTTAAACTGGCATATTGTTCCTTTTTTGTTACAAAAAAAAAAATAATAATTAAAAATAATAATAAATGGAAGTGCTTGCATTTGGTGTTTAATTTAGGTTAGGTGTCTGTCTCTTTAAAACACAGGTGCATTGTGGGTAATCACGTTAGCAAATCAGAGCAAATTGATGCTATTTTTCCAAGATTTTGTCAAAGAATTAACGAATTGTTTAACGAATTAAAAAAAACGATTAAATTCCGAGAAAGTATTAAGTTGAATAACGCGGCACGTTGAATTCGCGACGTTTAGGGTAAAAAAAAAAAAAAAAAAAAAAAAGGTGACTCACGCGAGAGCCGCTGCGGCAGTTACCATGGTAACTCGAGAGTCGCGTTTAAAATAAGCTAGCATAGCAGGCTAGTTCTCCAGCGTCGCCAGGATGTCGTCTCCTGAACACTTGGACGCGCTGCGAAAACAAAATAAGGAGCTGCTGCAGAAATTGAAACATTACAATAAAACGCGTGTAAATTTAGACAGTTCAAGCAAACAGTTCCAAAGTGGAACACTGAAGACTGAAGATGTTCGGAAATTCGCGCGGACACCGCTGACAGAAAGAAACGGAAGTTTATTAAATGTCTCAGATTATTTTATAAATCTGTCTGTCAGTGAAAACCGAGCAAAAGTGGCACGAAATGCTTTGTGTAAACCGAAAAACTTGAATGAAAAACGTGGCATGAAAACACCAGACCTGGCAGGTGAGCAACCGGAAACCGATTTTTTTTTACACGGTTACTTCCGGTTTGTTGTGCAGTTTAATCCAGTGCTTCTTAAATCAAAGTCGGGTACATGATTTCTTTTTTTCCCTTCAGTGATCGAAATCAAAGCCCGTGTTGTAAATGTTCTTATGGTTATTGTTCATAACCTCATAATTAAGTAGCATGTAAATCATATCTATCTGAACATCATGTGCAGTGTGGTTGAAAAAGTTCAGAAATAATTATAGATGTCCGAAATGTACATGATGTGGTATCAAAAATTCTCAAATGTTTCGAAAAAGACAATGAGCATGTACTTGATCGAGCTGCGGACCCTCGCATTTTTTCGGTCGTGGAGATGATGGGCTCCTCCACTGAGAAGACTGTTGCTTTGTCTCAGGGTAGTAACTGTACACCCAAGTTCCGTCACCGGTAATGATCCTCGACATGAAGGACGGGTCATCCATGGCATGCTGACAGAATTATTAGCAGATTTCCACGTGATGTTTATTCTGCTCCTGGGTCATCCGCCTGGGGACAAACTTGGCAGCAACATGGCGCATGTCCAAATCACATGTTAGGATTACCTGGACTGTTCCATATGACAAACCAACAATGGTAGCATGGTTGTGGATTGTTCTCCTATCTTGTTCTAACTATCATCATGCACAAGTTGGCAAATAGTTTCAACATTTTCGAGGGTTGAGCTTATTATAGGTCTTCCAGATAGCTTGCCATCTTCCTGTGATATTCTTACGCTCTTAAAGTGTGCATACCCCTCGAAACACAGTACTTGTTTTAAAAGGTATCAAAGATAAGAGAAGTAAAAGGTGCTAAATTATTATTCTTTTATTTTTAATAAATTGGACTGCACTTGTACTTATCCAGTTTCAAAAAGGCTGGGACAGTATGGAAATTGGCAATAAAAACAAAAAGAAGTCATCTGTGCAGTGTCTTGTACTGTATTGGAAGCCCTACGATGACACATTTGATGATTTTCCATGTGAATTACATTTTTTGTTGAAAAAAATATGGATTCGTTTCAAATCTGGTGACTGCAACATTGTCCAAAAAAGTTGGGAAAGGGCCAGTTTAAGACTAATACCAATGTGACAAGTAGAAATTACCAGGTGCTGTTAAACAGGTGAGCTAATGAATCTCTAGTATACAAAGAAAAGCCTAGTTATCATCAAGAGTTTTAAAGAAACTGGTCAAACCTCAATCTACAAAGGGCAAGGCCAAAAAAAGTCTTCTGGATATGCTTTGTATTTTCCAGCTAGACAATGTCAAACCACATTCTGCTCAGATTACACATGCATGGCTGGCCTGCCTGCTTCAACTAAGAATGCGTGGATTTGCGTGGCATTCAGTGACTACTACGAAAAAGTCAATTATTACAGGCAAAGTGCAGGTTTGTCTAACAAAGCAAAGTTAGAATGGTGTCATTTTATCTGTAGGGGCAGATTGACCTTCCAGTGAGACGTAAACGCTGGAACAAGTCAGAATTCTTTCTCGTACGATTTACACTAAGGTATTTCACGGCAGGAATATTTGTCAAGTTGGTTGAAGTTTTTGCTTAAATGCAGCAGGGTCAACATGCTCACATTGAGGATGATGTTATTAAGTGCATGCTGATTCTCAGAGCTCTGATACGGGACCTGCTGTTAGGAAAATAATCAGTTATGAGGTTTGTAAAGAAATGCAGTTATTGTTATGAGCTATATACTGGGGTTGGACAATGAAACTGAAACACTGGCCGATTTAGTGTTGGAAGTGTTGACATGGCTAAATTTGACCAGCCTGGTGGCCAATCTTCATTTATTGCACATTCAGTAAGAGCATGGTGTGAAGGTTTAATTAGCAGAGTAATAGTAAAGTTTTTCTTAAAATATTGCAATGCACACAACATTATGGGTGACATATCAGAGTTCAAAAGAGGACAAATTGTTTGTGCACGTCTCGCTGGTGCACCTGTGACCAAGACAGCAAGTGTTTGTGATGTATCAAGAGCCACGGTATCCAGCTTAATGTCAGCTTACCACCAAAAAGGACCGCATCCAACAGGAGTAACTGTGGATTAACTGTGGAGTAACCGGGTACTAACCTGGATTGTGTCCAAAAAAAATTAAAACCACAGCTGCCCAACTCACTGCAGAATTAAATGTGCACCTCAACTCTCCTGTTTTCACCAAAACTATTCGTCGTGAGGTCCACAGGGTCAATGTACCTCTGGACGCAATGTACCTTTTTGCTTTGCAAAAGCCAAACGTCGATTTCACTTATACCAGCAGCGAAAATCTTGGGCTGTGGACAATGTGAAACATTGTATTGTTCTCTGATGAGTTCACCTTCACTGTCTTTCCCACATCTGGGGGAGTTACCGTGTGGAAAAGCCCCAAAGAAGCGTACCACCCAGACTGTTGCATGCCCAGAGTGAAGCATGGGGGTGGATCAGTGATGGTTTTGGCTGCAATATCATGGCATTCCCTAGGCCCAGTACTTGTGCTAGATGGGCGTCACTGCCAAGGACTACCGAACCATTCTGGAGGACCAGGTGCACCCAACGGTTCAAACATTGCATCCTGAAGACGGTGGCGTGTATCAGGATGATGATGCACCAATACACACAGCAAGACTGGTGACAGAGTGGTTTAATGAACATGAAAGTGAAGTTGAACATCTCCCATGGCCTGCACAGTCACCAGATCTAAATATTATTAAGCCACTTTGGGGTGTTTTGGAGGAGCGAGTCTGGAAGCATCACGTAGTGACCTGGCCACTATTCTGCAAGAAGAATGGCTCAAAAAATCCCTTTGGCCACTGTGCTTGTCTTGTATCTGTAATTCCCAAGACAAATTGTATTGGCCGCAAAAAGAGGCCCTACACCATACCAATAAATTATTGTGGTCTAAAATCAGGTGTTTCAGTTTCATTGTCCAACCCCTGTATATTTTAGTTAATCTTTTTAGCTGTATGTATTTCTGTTTAATGGTGCAACATCTGATAAACAAAGTAGTTCCTGTTATGATATACAGATTAAAAACAG
This sequence comes from Dinotopterus cunningtoni, assembly GCA_028565755.1. NCBI lineage: Eukaryota > Metazoa > Chordata > Actinopteri > Siluriformes > Clariidae > Dinotopterus > Dinotopterus cunningtoni. Next base: position 8,514 of record JAOTRS010137309.1, on the reverse strand, counting down.
TTAGGTGTGTGCAGGAAGTGAAAATGATGCTAGCAAAACAGTACTTGGCGCATTTAACACTTTCCCTAAAAATTCAGTCATACAGTAGATACATGAACAGGGACTCTCCTTTATACGCTTATGATGTCGTTTATATTTGCATGGAGTTTCCCATGCATGTTGAAGGATGAATGCGCTAAACAATCTAATAAAATTAGGGGAATAACACATTGGCTCAGGCCTGGATTTCTAACAACTTTGTTTATGATGATCTCTTTTCCTCAGAAGTGTCGTCAGACGAGGAAGCAAAGCATTCGCCAGGAGATGTCCTCCGTCTAGACCAAGGAAACACTCATCTACATGTTCACTTTAAACCTAAAGGAGCGGTTCAGCCCAAGTTCATTATCTCAGAAGACAACGGTCAAGTGAGTGAAAGTTTAATAAATGTGGTGGTAAAGATGTTGGATTACCGATTGGAAGGCTGTGAATTTACAAAAGTTTTGATCTTGGACGTTTACTGTAAATACACTTTGGCTGAAGTTGTTTAAACTGTTTGTTTAAGCAACTGTTTATGGACATCGACTTTATGCATGACACAAGTAATTGTTCCAATTACTGTCTACATATTATTTCACTTATGATTAACTATACAGTATCACAATTCCAAGGGAGCAAAACTTGGTACATACACTTAGTTGACTGTGCCTTTAAACAGCATGACAAAATCCAGAAAATTATGTCATGGGCTTCTTATAGGTTAATTGACCTGTGGATTTATTTTTTTTACGATCTACCTCCTAACTCAGTACTTGTTTGTTTGACATCATGGCAAAATCAAAAGAAATTACCCAAGACATCAGAAAAAATTTACACAAGTCTGGTTTGTCCTTGGGAGCGATTTCGAAATCCCTGAAGATACCACGTTCACCTGTACAAACAATACTATGCAGGTATAAACACTATGGGACCACATACTGTAGCCATCACACTGCTCAGCAAAAGAAAGACGCTTACTTTGGTTTTAAAAATACCTGACTCCGTTCTGTCAGGAGGCATGGGCTGAAACTCCAGTGACTTGTAGAAGGTGACCAAAATATCTGACCCAAGTTTGAACATTTGGCTAATGAGCATTTAAATTTCTAACTTCATTTGGATACATTGAGAAGTAATTGTTGTACACTGATATTTCCCAAATACATATGTGAATCCACAAAAGCTTGTCATGTTTTATTGTACAGTATGTCGAACAAAGATTTGCTTTGCCAGAATTAATTAGGAGTTTATAAATACATACATTAACACGAGTTTCCACTATATGAGCAATATACACACTTAATAATAAAAACTAAATGCCTTTAATAAATAATAATTATTACTTGACTTGGCGGTTCAATGCAAGGAGGAAAAAGTCACAAAACCCCTGCCTAAATGTTTACCCTCATTATGACATCCATGTTAAATGAATCTAAAAACCAATCCCACTCATCTCACCTACTTACAGTGCCGTGAAAAAGTATTTGAATCCTGATTTTTTTTTTATTTTTTATTTTTTTGTATATTTGTCACACTTAAACGTTTGAGATCATCAAACAAATTTTAATATTATGCAACGATAACCTGAGTAAATACAAAATTATGTTTTTAAATGATAATTTAAGTTATTTAGGGAGAAAGCTGTCCAAACCTACCTGGACCTAGGTGAAAAAAGTAATTGCCCCCTTTGCTAAATTATGAATGAAAGGTGATTTTTGGAAAACTTATTTAAATTTCACTTGCCACACCCAGACCTGATCACTGGCAGCACTGTTGTATCAAGAAATCACTTAAATAGAACATGTCTGACAAAGTGAAGCAGACTAAAAGATCTAAAAAAGCAACATGAATTTAACAAAGTAATCAACATGTATCAGCCTGGAAAAACATTTTGATTATCCCCAAGACTTTTAAGCAAATATGCTGTGGACTGATTTTTTTTTTTGGAAGATATGCATCATATTACATCTGGTATAAAACTAGCAATGCATTTCATAAAAAGAGCATACCAACAGTAAAACATGGTGGTGGTAGTTTGAAGGTCTGTGGCTACTTTGCAGCTTCAGGACCTGGACAACTTGCCATAGTTGATAGATCCAGGAATTCTGCACTCTACCAGAAAATCCTGAGGGAGAATGTCCGGCCATCAGTTTGTGACCTTAAGCTCAAGGGCACTTGGGTTATGCAGCAGGACATTGATCCGAAAAGCACCAGGAAGTCCACCTCTAAATGGATCAAAAAAGACAAAATTAAAGTTTTGGAGTGGCCTAGTCAAAGTCTGGACTTAAATCCTAATTAAAATTCTTAAACAGGCCGTTCATGCTAAAAAAAAAAAAAAAAACAGTCTGGCTGAATTAAAACAATTCTGCATAGAAAAGTGGGCCAAAATTCCTCCAGAGTGATATAAAAGACAGTTATTGAGAACTCGTGATTTCAGTTGTTGCTGGCAAGTGTGGCACAACCAATTATTTAGTCAATAGGTTTATCAATTACCTTTTCACATAGGGCCTTTTAGCTATAAATTAGTTAAAGAGTTTTGTGATTTTTAATTTGTTATTGCACATGACACATTAATTACCACATTAGTGGTAAGTAATTAAATAAAACCAATTAATAATAACCAAGACAGTAATTTCTACACTATCAATTAGCAATTCCTTTAACAAAAGATGTAACTATTCAGTAGGTGATTTAGCTTTTGCTGGTGTTCTTACAGAGAGTTGATGGCAGAGTCAGGTTTCCATGTGCAGACGATGAGCTGGAGACTGCCTCTGAGTCAGAGAGACGACGTGTGCAGCCTTTACTAGGATATGACTGGATAGCTGGTAGGTTTGAAGGGAAAATCATATGAATTTTTCTGTTCTTTTTGTGATATAAACCCAGACGAATAGGTCGTATTGTAACATTTGTGTGTGAGAATATGGAAATCAATAAGAGGAAAACCCAACATCTTTTTTTCTCTCTGGAGAATGTAATTTTTAAAAAATAATTGTAATTTTACTTGCAAAGTGAAATCTTCTCTGTCAAAGAAAGACAATGCAAAGAATAAAAACTAGACCCTGTTCTACATTTAAGAGTTTTGCATAAACTCCCTGTGGGTTTTCATTGTACTGTATGTGATTTTTGACTAAAATTTAAAGGCAAATATTTTTTTTAATTCATGCTTCTGGTAATTAAAACATGAACTGCAGATGATGTGGATAAAGGACAGGTGCTGGAGCAGTCACTTATCCAACCTTGCCTTGCTGTGTTTGTGTTTAGGCCTGCTTGATGCTGAGAGCTCCCTGACCGTGCGCTCAGAGCACTTTTTCAACGAGCTTCGGACCTTTCGCCAAGTCAATAAGGAAGAGTGTGTCCACGGTGGTTCCTCATGGTCAGAAGGAAACCACATGTTCCCACATGTTTTTATTTGTCATATGGAAGCTTTTATGTTTAGATTTACAAGTGTGTGTGTGCAAGCGTTTTGCAAGACAAGTGAAGTTTTTAAAAATAAATTTTTACTTGATAAACGAGTGAGGTCTTGAGATACGACATACATATGCGTTTTGTCTGCCGAGCGTCATGTGAGCACAACTGAGCCAATGGTTCTTCTCTCTCTGCTGGATTGTGGGTAATTGTCTCCCATGCTCAGGCTCCGGGGCGTGCGTTACTCGTATAGCCAACATTTGCGCGCATGTACTGTTTACTATAACATTGTTACCATGTGTGTGCGCGCGGTAATTTTTTTATTTTTTATTTTGTGTCCTAATGTAGTGACTGCTCTTTAGTAACTGTACTGCAACAATAGCCTCCGTGAAGAAAAAGGTTAAAAAGGCTGTAGTCGTGCGGGAGATCGATGTTTGTGTTGAACACCTTTAGGATAAGACACATCAGAATCTAGCAGAAAGCTTTGCCACAGGAGTGGAGGTTATTATAACAGTGAAGTCAGAAAAAGTGGAAGGTTCAAAAAGCACATGTGGCTGTGATGGTCCATGTATTATATTTTTTTATATACCATTGACTCAGATACTGACGTCAGATACTTTTTCTGAAAGACAAATTTAAAGTTAGTTCTGGATAAAACACTGACCTGTGGAAACAAGTACTTTCCTTGTAGGGTGCCAACATTTGAATTTTTGGCATGACATTTGCAATTTCCTTATTCGATACATCTGAAAAACATGCAAATGTATATCACCTGCCGTAAAGAGCTGATTCGCGGTCACATACAGTAAATAGATAGCAAAGCTATTAATTAAGCAGCTCTTACAATTAGACTGTTTTGCCTTTTTTCTTTCTGCCAGCATACTTGAGGGTTTTTACAGTATTTTATTACCCATGTCACCTTATTTGATTTTTGTGTTAGTAATTTCTGTGATTTTTTTTTTTTGTAAATATTGACACACCTGCTTGTTATTTAGTCCAATATCTCTTGCATAAATAAAAAAGAATTAGGAAGCAGTAATTCCCTAAAGATGCACACGGGATAAAGTAACTTTTTTTTGTTGTCAAGACTGGATTAGGAAAATGTTTGCAGAGTAAATTCCCAGAGTCATTTGAAACATTGTTTGTTTGACTTGTGACAGGCTTCCTGTTGAAACAGCCCCCGGTGAGGATGATGTGACTAATAACGAGCACACTCCAGAGACACACCAATGTGGGACTCTCTTGTGTTTGTATATGGAACATTTCATCAATATGTCGTCTTTAATCTCGTCTTTAAACGATCTGGTCATTTTAACAATCCTTTGTAGGCACGTTCTGCTACAGAATAAACAGTCGGCTTTTTGCAACTCCCCTGGATTCTCAAGCTGCGTGTCCTGTTTGCAGGATGCCCAAAGAGAAGCATCCACACACAGAGAACCAGCCTGCGTTTATCAGGTGTGACTGTGATTTTGGAAAGTCTGTGTTTCTAGGATGCATCTGTACACTGTTAAGTTTAACCTTGTTCATGTGACAGGGTCAGCATTCCTCGCACAACACTTCTGCCAGCGTACGAATACAAAGCGCACCGCCGCTGCAGCTTCGATCCATCGGACAGTCTCGGCCTGCCCTCTGTGAGTTCTCACATGGAGTTTTAAAAGTTTAAGTGGTTAAAACACTGTTGTTAAAGGTAAAGTATGGAAGAGCTATTGAGGAATATACTTGCTTTATGGGCATTGCTTTGGGTACTCATGCAGCACTGTCTGTCTGGATGGACGAACACCTCGATGGGAACAGGCTCCAAGATGAGCAGCCTCGATCTGAGAAGCTCTGTGGAGATCAGGTCTTCAGCCCATCCTGAAAAACAACTGGTAAGATACTTAATGACTCACTTATCCGCTCATCCATCCGTCTGTCACCATAATCTTTAAATTTGGAATTACATAAAAAAATTAGCAAACTAAAATGAAATAAATTAAAATTTAATACTCATTATTTATTTTCCAAAGCCACAGGGGGCCGCAGAAGAGGAGTGAAAGAGCCACATGTGGCATTCAAACCGCGAGTTGTCGACCCTTGCTCTATCTTCTTCCCCATGAGTGTACAAATAATAATTTAGTTGTCAACAGCAGGGTAATTCCCACATTATGGATGTGACTGTTATTGAGTAAATCTTTTGCTGACTAAGTATGCAAATTGTGGTATCATGTACATGTGAGGGGAAAATATGTGTTCATTTCAATTTTACACACATGTCTGTAGAGTGTATTTACGGTATGTGTAGTTATATATACTGTAAATAAATGCCTATAAACGGTATATACAATATAAATGACACGCGACTGCATGCTGTGGTTAAGTACATGGAAGTAAGAGTACAATTAAAATGTATTAACTTAAATATATATTTAACATATATTAACAATGTATTTTAAACAAAAATTTTCTTGCGCTGACTGTAGGGAATTACATAATGTGTACACCCATAAAGTTGACATTTGTTTGCTTTGTTTCCATGGTTATATTGACATTTGCAATGGAAGTGCCCTGAACTCTTTCCACTAAAGTTTAAATGTTCATTCTTATCCTTATGATGGCCTGGTACATTTACATTTAGGGATTTGGCAGATGCCCTTATCGACTTACATACTACACATACACTTACAAAGCGGGCCTTGCTCAAGGGCCCAACAGTGGTAACTTGGTGGTAGTGGGTTTTGAACCGGGGACCTTCCATACCATAGACCAATGTCTTAACCACTGATCTACTCCTGACCCCTGTCACATGATAACTTATAAATGAAGTCACTAGTCATGTACACTCCTCTTGAGGTTAAGAACTTGAAACCTGATTATGTTTTCTTTATTGCATGAATTCTTGCATGGTGTGTGTTGTTTTTTTGTTGTTGTTGTTGTTTTTTTATTCTGCATGCTAGTTAGATTTGCCAAGAAATACTTTAAAATATGTTCATTTTAAATAATGACTAATTTAAAAATGAACAGTATTCGGCAAAATAATTCTGCTGCCCATACATGGAAAAATATAGCGTATACATCCTTAGTGCTTATTAGAGAAATATGTATTGCATGTTATTTTTGCATGTCTTTATATGTGCATATCCGTAGGCTGGTTTTTTTTTTTTTTTTTACTTCAACACTATGACATTTAAATGCTGGGATTTTCTGAACTGTTGGAATCATATACTGTACGTTACCTTCTGATATATATACCCCCCCCCCCCGTTTTGAAATTTTCTTTTTTGGGACCTTTTTTTTTTTGTTATTCCGTTTGTTTTCTTTCGTTTTCTGGTGTTTC
>JAOTRS010137287.1:0-12988 GCA_028565755.1 Dinotopterus cunningtoni | reverse complement strand
ATCAAAAAAAGATTTTTTTAATTTAAATGTGCATGACCCAAATTATGCTACTGTAAGTGTGTACAAATCTCCTGGTCACCGTCTTTCATGCTGATTTCCTACGTGAGCTCTATCTAGACTTAAAAATTGTTTCGTGCCGTGTTACAGCTCTCCTTTGCAGAAGTTGTTGGTTCTTACTTGCATCTATTTTTTTAGTTCTGTGTCAACCACATTTAGTCATCGCGTATTATAATGAGCTCTAGTTGTGTGACAAAGTATGCCATTTGAAATGTTTAGAAAAGTATGAAAAAAAGCATATAAAGACAATACTTCCAGTTTTTTTTTTTTTTTAACATTTATTTTTGGAGAATTTGTCTTAATATACATCGTGTTATAATTAAAGAGATGTGATAATTATAATTTTAACATTCAGCCTTTAATACTGTATGATTAGACATTATTCAAAGTCTAGTAAACATTGAAAGGTCTGGAACCTCACGATCCCGACACTGAAATCATCCTTTGCTATGACCCTCCATCTTTCCTTTCCTGTAATGTGAAATTATGATGAATAATAAGTGGATTAAGATCAAAGATTGACCTTTATCCAATTTAGCATTACGTATGAATAAAAACGCCGGCACGGTGGCTTAGTGCTTAGCACCGTCACCTTGCACCTTCAGGGTCTGGGTTCGAATCCCGTCTGTGTGTGTGGAGTTTCTACAGTATGTTCTCCCCGTGCTTGGTGGGTTTCTTCCGGGTACTCCGGTTTTCTTCCACACCCAAAAGACATGCAGATTAGGTTCACTGGTGTCCCCAAATTGCATTTAGGGTGTGAATGTTGACCAGAGGTCCCATCACGGTTGTAAAAATAAGTACAACTTATTACACCATGTTTTTGGAAGTGAAAAATCTTTTGTTCTATTGGCAGTTAATTTTGCTAGTTTTTAGGACTTTGTTTGTTTAAAGAAGTAAAAATCATCCAACAATAGAACAAGACATTTTTGCTTGGAATTGTAGTTCCTTTTGCCTAGAAATTGGCGTTCCAAAAGTGTGTGAACACACGTGTGAATGTTGACCAAAATGTTTTTTTTCCCTTCTAAAGTGTGAACATCTATCAATCAATCTATCTACCTATCTACCTATCAATCAATCTATCTACAGTATCTATCACCACAAAAACTCCCTGAAACAGGGATAACACCAATCTGGCAACCAGAGATTGTGACAGATTAAAAAGTGTCGCCGGTTGTAATGTTTATCTCAGTTTCTGAGAGGTTACTTCCCTATGTGAGCTCTCTGCTGACTGCATGAACTGAAATCAGCTCTAAAGAATCAGAAGGGGGAAAAAAAACGGTTTAAAACTGCTGAAAAGTGATCTAAGAGCAGATCATTTCCTCCTGTCAGTTTGGATGTGAGGAGATCTCTCCGCGCGCGCAGGTGACACGGTCACACGGACATATTGTATCGACTGTTTGTTTGTTTTTTTTAAACATGAAACAAAGTACGTTATTTTGGAATATCGGAAAGTAAAAACAATTCCATTTAAGGAGGAAAAAAACCGTTGGGACTCCATGGAAACGCATCTGCTGAAGTTTATCGAGCGCGTGCGGGCTGAGGGCAGAGATGGGGAGATTGACATTGCCTCTGAGTACACTGTAAGTAACACCGAGCAGGCTGTTATTTATTATTCCAATTAGTCTTGTTTTTAAAGCGAGATAAGCATTAAATGCGTATTTTCGGATGCTCTAGGACTCGTGGTTTGCTTGCTTTTATTTTAAATCAATTGCACAAAGCTTAAACATCATGTTCATGTCATTTTGTTGTCACTGAAGTCCTTGTGGTGTCATTTCGCACAAGGAATTAAAAGCAAATATTTTAATTGCAATTATAATATTTCAGTTTTGTTATTAAGTTTAAGTAGGTGGCATGGTGATGTAGGTCAGAACTGTCGCCTCGCACCTGGGTTCGATTCCCGCCTGGTGGGTTTCCTCTGGGTACTCCGGTTTCCTTCCAAAGACATGCAGGTTAGGCTAATTGGCCTTCCCAAATTGAACCTTGTGTGTGCGTGTGTGTGTGTGTGTGTGTGTGTGTGCGCGGCCTGTGATGAATTGGTACCCGGTCCAGGGTTTACTCTACATTAAGTGCCTCGTGTCTACTGAGATAGGCTCCAGGCCCCTCATGACCCTCTGTACAGGATAAAGCTGTATAGATGGTGAGTGAGTAATTTTAAATGCAGCTGCATCTTATATATGTCTTATATATAAAATCTTATTTCTTCTAAAAACAAGATTACTTGGTTAGCTGTATAACTTAAGAGGTACTACTATAGGGTGTTGGATTTGACGTGGCAAAAGCCATTTTACAGAAGTGCATGCCCGTTCCCTATCTGTCAATCAAGGTCTTACTGTAGATGAATGAAATTACAGTTCATGCAATGGTTCCTTATCAAGCCCTTATACGACCGGTTAATTATTAACCCTGAAAAATGTTTTAAAGTGTTCCGAGAAAAAGTTGAACATTTGTAATTAAAAGTCCATGATCATAATCTAATATACTTTTACAAGGAAGTGTCACTTTTTTTTTTTTTTTTGGAGAATGAACACCCAATCCTCCACCTGGAATGCCAGGACAGGGCTTGGTTCTTCGTGTAACAGAGGTGATAGAGACAGAGGTGTGACAGAGGTGATAAGCTGAATCATCTGCCGCACCTCGTTTAAATCATCTGCTAGTCCGTAGCAGGTTCATGAACTCGTTTGGATGTGTGCAGGGAGTGGACGGTCGGACTGGCGGGTCATACCATGTGCTATTGAGAGGCAGGAAACGAGTGTGTTAAGTCAGCGCACGTTTTATAAAGTTTACCTCAGCAGTAATCATCATAGTACTGTACATATCGAGAACTGAAACACCAAATAATTAAATAAAAGGAAGCCAATTAAATAGGTAAATAAATAAATTAAACGGAAAAAAAAATTATCAGCACGATTCGGTGGTAGTCACTAGGGTGCAGCTCGGGTACTAAATATATATCACAATTGTGCTAATATTTATCATAGCCTCGAGTGTGACTTTGGCTTTATAGAATATGATTTGTTTGTTTATTTAACCAGTTATTCAACTCCGCCAACACATACTCTGCCGTGACTTGTGGAGGTGCAGAGGCAATTCAGAACGGCTTAGAAGCAATTACTAAGGGGACAAAGTGTTGTTTAAGATGACGTAATTTAACACTTTTGTGTCGTACATGTACTTTAGTAATACATATAGTACTGTTATGCTTCATTATCAGCACTCGCAGAATGCCTTACGTCCAGATTACTCGGTCAGAGCTAACTGTTGTATAGCGCATTTTAAGCCTTAGCAACAAAAAAAAGACAGGACAAAAACCAAAACAAACATTACCCAATTACCCAAACGCATCACTCGCTTTGCATGGACCCGCACGGTATACTCAGAGAAGGCATTTGTGACACTAGACATACTATACAGCAGTAAGGATAATAACAAAATATTTTGAGATCATTTTTTAAATTTATTTATTTATTTATTTATTTTACTGTCACGTACCATGTTCATCTGTTAATATTCAAAAGCACCTGAGCCATATATAGATAGATATATAGATAGAGATATTTAGAGACTGGCGAACCATAGGAAGTATTGTTGTACTATATAAGGAATGAGGAGGAAGAGCAGCAATGAAGAAATAGAAGCCTGGGAAATTTAACGCCGCCTAGTGGAAATTAAGGAAGTCATTAGAAATTGGCTCACAGGGGACTCCGGCCACAAGGTGGGATACACCCTGGATGGGGTGCGAATCCATCATACTGACTCACACACTATGTGCAATTGGTTTTCCATTACTTGTTTGTAATAAACTCATTATTCATGTCACCATGTGGGTCATTTATTCTTGTTGATTCTAGTTTGTGAGCGAGGCAGGGGACTGATTGTGAAGGTCTCAGATACGACCTCGGGTCTCCCCACTGGAAGCTCTTTGTTTGTCCAGCGCATCCCAAGGGTGCTCGATCGGATTAGGATCTGGAGAGTTTGGAGGTTCTCTCTGCAGTTTTGATCTCTTCGTCTGCTGTGTACCGTGCTGTGTGTGCTGGGTGTTTCTGTCGTGGTGAACAATAATGTTTTTTCACCGATTATTTTCACGGAAAAAGCTATTGCAGCACAAATCGGTGAAAAAACATAATGTGTACGGTATGACAATGCGAAATGTCATAATGTATAAACATCGTGTTGCATTAGCTTTCCTGTGGGATTGGCCCAGACGGCCTGGCCTTTGACCCTGCAAGAGTGGATGAGTCTAGGGTGCTCATGATCTTGTCACCAGTTTACTGGTATAATTAATAAGCCAGTGTTTCTAAATTAAAGTCAAAGATTGAGAAGTAGGGATGGCAATCACGAGGGACCAACTAGTATGATATTATCATGATACCTGGGTGCTGATTCAATTTGTATTGCAGGTTTCACGGGTATAAATACCCTGATCGGAAATATATTTATTTTTTTCATCATTAAAAACCTTCAACAATTTATAAAAAAAAATGTCCTTATATTCCTCATATTTAGAGTCATACCTCTAAAATAAAAGCTTTGGTTTATTTGACCTGCTAGGAAGCTCATTCAAACTCATATAATTTGTGTTCAGCTCTCTCCAATGCTTTGTCTAAGCAGGATGTAAGTCTTATTACCACAGTCATTCAGCATGACACAGTTTGCATACAGCACCGCTCATGTTCAAGTCCCCTTTACAAATTCCATTATGAAAAGACGCGATTCTGCCATACAGTGGCGATGCAGCCTATGTCTTTGGCGCCATAATCGTTATTTCTAAACAAGCTTAGCAAATAACTCGCGCACACAGTACAACACATGAATAGTTTGAAGCACCCTGTAGGATCATACAGAAACTGCATACGTATATAAATTAAATATTGATTTCTGAACTCTTGCACTAAAATACGTACTCATTTAAAACAAAGTGCGATCGGTAAACATGCATTTCTTGCATATACAAATACCTCTACAGAGGATAAACCTCAGAGCCGCTGCATACTGCAGGGCCGTGTGCATGTCGCACCATGAATATGGCAAAATGCGTCCTCTGTGCACTTGCACATGGCACTGCGGTGACGCTGAAGAACGACAAACGTACTTATGTCATATACTGTAGGCTTCCTCAGAACATTGACAGAGACACAATGCAGGCTTTTTCCTCTTGTGGTTTAGAGGTTTTAGTGCTTTTGTCTCCTGCAGATCTGTGACACCCACACACACACAAAACCCACAGGGTTTTTATGGCTCATCTTTGAACTCGGTTCTGACACATAGGTAACCTTTATATTGCTTATTTACCGAGAGGAGTTTTTGGAAGCAGCGTACGGTCAGTCCGGGCTCAGAGTGACAGGAACACACTGCACTGAAAAGGCAGGTCTGTTCTCCTTTCGGTGCAAGGAAGTAGGAAAGGCAGTGTGGCTTTCAATATGATGCAGAGTGGGGTAAAACAAAAAATTTTCTTTTTTATTTTTCGCTCTGTATATCAACCTTTAAACGGGATGGACATTAATCGTATTTTTAGAAGTATGGCAAGGCAGCCGTGATTTATCAAAAAAAAAAAATTCCTCTGCAATTAAGATAATTAACTAATAAGCATCAGACGACGTTCAACATCAGTGCATGGTGCACTGGGAGGGAAAAAATGATCTGATTCTCTTAAGTGACGTAGGTTTCAATTCAGTATTTGAAGGAGACACGCTGTTCATGACTCCTGATGCAATCATAAAGACAAGAAAACACTTGTAGGAAAAATATTCTATGATGCGTCTGATGCGTACGCTCACAATGCCATTTGTCCCTATAGGGCTGTTCATTCTCACTACACGTGGGTATTTGTCTCGTTTTCTCATTTTCAATTTGACACACGGCTTCCCGACATTGTTTATCTCTTTGTTTTTTTCCCCTACTGTAGGAAAGAACAAGCTTGAGGTTGATATTTATTATCATTATGATGTTATTATTGCTTATATATCTGCTGCTATATCCTAGGTGTACTTAGCGTAGTTAGCGTCCATACTTTTATGGCCCGGGTTTGATTTTCAGTCAGGGAACCGACCCCAGCCCCACCATCTGTTGGGCTGCGCAAGTTAGTAGTGCCAGTCTCGAGTCTGGATAGGTTGAGGAAGGTTGTGTCAGGTAGCACATCCCGTGTGAAACTTGCCGAGTTGAACGTCCGGTGATCCACTGTGGCAACCCGCAAACCGGGAACAGATAAAAGAAGAAGAAGAAGGCTTTATTTGTCACGTATGACAAATCATTTTCATCGCATATCCAGGCTTGTTAGGAAACTGGCGTCAAAGCACAGGATACACTGCGTCTGGAGCAAACAGGGTTAAGTCATCGCTCAGTGGCATCTTACATTTAGGCATTTGGGAGACACCCTTATCCAGACTTACTGTACATTTCTGAGGGGGCCTCGCTCAAGGGCCCAACAGGGACAACTTGTTGGTTGTGGGATTTGAACCTGGGACCTTGCGAACTGTAGTCCAATGCCTTAACCACTGAGCTACCCCTGCATCTTGTCACAGCTGGGGCTTAAACCTCCAACCTTCTGGTTAGTAATCTGAAATCTTAACCTCTCTGAGCTACCACTCGATCAAAGTTTTATCATCCATGATGGTTTTACTGTAACAGCGCACGATGTGGGATATACTGTACAAAAAGGACATCGCTGTCCAGACACAATGAAAGTCATAAAACACCTGAACATGTATGTGGAATAAATTTAAGAACAGAAAGTTGCCCTGCAAGATGAACAAACAACAATCGTCCTCTCATCAGTCAACTTTTTGTGATGTTACTGTAGAAAACTTCTTTAAAAATCACAAATATCCACCACCGGTTTCCCCCTTCTCAGGTAGTATTAGGAACGGCACTACGACGTCGTCCATGGTTATTTGCTAAATTTAACTTCAATGCACACACACACACACACACACACACGCACACTATATTGCCAAAAATATTGGCTCGCCTGCCTTCACATGCACATGAACTTGAGTAACATCCAATTATTCTTTAATCCCTAGGGTTTAATATGATGTTGGCCCCGCCCACTTTGCAGCTCTAACGGCTTCAACTCTTCCATGAAGGGTTTCCACAAGGCTTAGAAGTGTGTTTATGGGAATTTTTAACCATTCCTTCAGAAGCACATTTGTAAGGTCAGACACTGATGATGTTGGACGAGAAGGCCTGTCTCACAGTCTCCGCTCTAATTCATCCCTCAGGTTGATGTGCAGGCCAGTCAAGTTCTTCCAAACCAAACCTTGCTGTCCATAAAGACGTGGATGAACAGGTCTTTATGTTCGTAAACATAAGACCTGTTTGGTGCGGAAGAACTTGACTGGCCTCTTCCCAGAAGAGTTGAAGCTGTTATAGCCGTGGCTTAAGAATTAGATGTTACTCAAGTTCATATGCATGTGAAGGCAGGCGAGCCAATACTTTTGGCGATATACTGTAGTGTATTATGTGATAATATAGTAAGCTTTAGCTTTATTATTTGCAGGTCAGTTCATACTTTTATACAGTTATATTTGTTGATAACAGATGATGTTGCACGTGAATGCGCTAAAAGATCACCGCTTGTTGGACGCGCTCGCTTTTTCAGTAAACAGTGAACTGAACACTTCAGTCTGCAGCAAAAGAAAGCGTGCGTGACTGTCGCTAACATACAGGTCTTACAGTATTTCATTTGAGACAAACTTTACTTTGTGGTAAATGTATGAAAGTATACCAGTGCCAAAATTCCTCAAAGCAACAAAACTGAACAAAAACTTGTTGCAATAAAAATGTTTGTATTTTTCTTCATTGCAATTTGATCTGAATGGGAAAAAAAAATCCTTACAGCATTTACAATGCCTGGAATTTTCATCACTGCAATTTATTCTAGGTGTATATTTTACATTATAAAAGAATTCAAGCATTTAGAATTCAATGCAAAAATATTGACCTTACTTAATTGCTGTTCGGAAAAATTTCAAGGTGTTAAAAATACCATCCTAATAATTTTTTAACCTCACAAATTCAGGTCGACAAAATTCAGGTATTAAATTCAGGTTTAAAAAATTCAGGTCTTCACATCCAGGATATCACAGGAAGTGCAATATTCACTGATGCAATGATTGCTGCCGTTTGTTCCGAAGTGTACTTTAAAGTGCACCCTTCCTGCTCCCTGTGCAGTCTACTTCACATGGGAACGCAACCGGCTGGGTTGCCAGTTGAGTGGCAGAGTCGATGGTGTTGAATTTTAACGCCTGAGTTTTGAGTGTAGTGGTTATCACTGTCGTCTTACAGTACACCTCCTGGGTTCGATTCCCGTCTCTGTGTGCATGGAGTAGACATGTTCTCCCCGTGCTTGGTGGGTTAGGCTAATTGGCGTTCCCAAATTTCCCGTAGTGTGTAAATGAGTGTGTGTATGTCCTGTATGTGTGTGTGCCCTGCGATGGATTGACACCCTGTCCAGGGTGTATCCCGCCTCGTGCCCTAAGTCTCCTGGGATAGACTCCAGGCCCCCCCCTGACCCTGAATACAGGATAAAGCTGTATAGAAGATGAGAGAGTGAGTGAGTGAGTAAGTTTTGGCAGCTTGAATTTGTAATGTTTAAAAATAATGACAAGGTTACTGTATTTTTACCACTTAAAAAATAAGGTGAATTTAAATTTGCTTTAATTCTACTTTTTCGATTTCTCGTCCGTGATTCACTCTCCGATTACCGAACAGGGAGTGTATTTGTCTGATGACGAAAGAAGTACAACTTCAACAAGGCGTAAGATACTCAACCTTATGAGTTATGCAGAGAGTTCTTCCGTACAGAAAGACAGGCAGACGTGTGTGAGCTTCAACCTGAAATAATATTATCACTGGTTACATTAAAGCTCAGATCAGCTTATTTTTATCTTTAACCTTTTAACTATTTCTACGAACCGTTTTTTCATCAATGATAATATAATTATATCATCATGCACAAGTTACACAATGCCTTATTCTTTTTTTTTGCTGCATGGCAAGACAAAACTGAAAAGTTTCCGTCCGACGAGGATTAGTTTGAGGAAACCTGTGGTTCTCACTTGCTTATGAGAAGTAACCTAGAAAATTATCTATCTTAAAATATCAGTCTATCTTCAGTCCCCAGTAGAGCAACAGGTATTTTTATGACTGCAGACAAGCTCTGAGAAGCGCTATGGGACTCTAAAAAGAATCAACCACCTCTGAGATCAAGAACCACACAGACCCTTTACTCTATGAATAAAAGTCATGCCGAGCATACTGGGGACAGGAAGACTGCCTTTTGTGCTCTCAGCAGATACTGGGGGCGTAAAATTCACTGTTGATTCCTTTTTGATGCATTTATTTTTCTAGACATTCGGATAAGATTTTTTTTTTTTCTCTATTTTTGTAGTGGCCCATCTAGAACAAGTTAACTAGATTTTCCCCTAATGTGACATCACATGAGTGAAACCCTCCTCTGGCTTGTTAAAAAAAAGGCTTTAATTTGATAGAATTCTTAAAGATTGGATTTTGGAGTAATGAAAAACGGTCATGTGGTCTATTGAGATAATATGGACCCTATTCCAAAGCGATGGGCGTGTCAGGGTAAGAAGGGAAGCACATGAAGCGATGTGATACATGCATAGTGTCCACTGTAAAAGCTTCTGGAGACAGTGTTATGATCTGGGGTTGCTTCAGTTGCTCAGGTCTAGACTCAGAAACGTTATGTGGCAATAAAATAAAGTCAACTGACGAAATACTTGAATATGTGACCTGGCTGGGCAGTGTACATTTCAACCTCTGTTATCTTCTGCTAAGATTCTGGAATATAGTGAGATTTAAGCATTACAGTATTGATCATTATGCCTCTGACATGACATGGGAAGGACATTATTGTTTTGAGTTGTCTATTGTGTTTGTAATGATTGATGCATAATTACGATTATAATCAGGAAATGAATCTTGATTTTGGAATTGACCCAAATAGGCGGCACGGTGGCTTAAAGGTTAGCACTGTCACTTTGCACCTCCAGGGTTCAAGTTCGATTCCCGCATCTGGTCTGTGTACATGCATGGAGTTTGCATGTTCTCCCTGTGCTTGGTGGGTTTCCTCTGGGTATTCCGGTTTCCTCTCACAGTCCAAAATCCAATGAGTGTGTGTGTGTGTGTGTGTGTGTGTGTGTGTGTGCGCCCTGCGATGGATTGGCACCCGTCCAGGATGTACCCCGCCTTGTGACCTACTGTAAATAAAGGCTCCAGGCCTCCAGGATAAAGAGGTATAGACGATGAGTGAGTGAGTGAGTGAATTGACTCAAATAGGATCAAGATCAAAGGTCTGAAATAGTTTTTTCTATATCATTCTTTCTGTTTGAAATATATTTCACAAATAGGTAATGCGAAGAACTTGATATGATGGCTAAAGCATTTCCATTGACAGTGTTGACTTTGTGGTCTACTTATTTTTGGCATGGACTTTAGATGAATATCAGTTGACGGTTTGAGGACATGGAACAGAATTAAAATGTCTTTATTATAATGGTGTATTATTTATTATAGTTTACAGTAAGGTCTATGCTGGTTATATTGAAGGCTCTGCAAGTTTTTAAGGCTGTGGGTTACTGGGATACTGATCAGAAGGTTGAGGGTTCAGGCCCCAGCACTGCCAAGTTGCCTCTGTTGAACCCACTGATCAAAGCCCTTAACCCTATCTGATCCTGCGCTCTGACCCCAGCTTCCTAACTGATATATGCGAAAAAATAATTTCACATGTGACAAATAATAATATTTTTTCTTAATATTTGAGGAATAAAATATAGAGTGGTACACAAGGAATATTTTTTTTGCATGTGCTGAGATATATACACTGTTTGATTATAACTTTTATATTTTATATTTAAGTTTTACGATTACATTTAATGCCACGGGTCATTACCTGTGCCTTTTTTTTTCTAAAGTCTATAATATACAGTACAGTATTAAGCAGACACTATTATAGTACCCAAACCACATGCATATTCTCATGAGAGAAAGAGAAAATGTAAGAGAGAGAAATAAACACAGTAGAGATCAGTGTGATACTCGCTCTACCATTTAACAATGATCTTTTTTTCAGGGAACGTGTTTGAGAAACTCAGGTCCTACAATCCCTAATCACAGTTATGACGGGGGTTCAAGGCGAACCGGGAATGTTGATTGTGCAGAATAATATAGAAATATCTCTATAGAATCCCCTGCTGGACTAAAGCACTTATCCCAGGGTTTCACTAATGCTTGGACACCATCAAGGTAAAATTACTTTTCAAAAAAGTACGCCGGAGCCATGATCGGACTTCATGTCTGAAACGCTGGCCTCCCAGGAACTCCATAAATGGACCAAACATGTAGAAATGGCTTGGAGTGAGAGGTCAGGATTGAAACGGGGCTGTGACAATAACCTCCAGTCGAGTTCCTGTAACGTGCAAGTGGTTGGTGAATGATTGTGTGTACAGTTCCCTCAGACAAGAAATTTCAGCACAAGTCCCGGTTTGACTCGAATGCCCACTAGTATTTCCAGGGCTGTATTTTTGTATGTAAAAGGTCAAGGCACCATCTTGTGGTCAGCATCAGAACAGAAAGGCCACCACATGTATTTCATGCCCTTAAGAAGAAGAAAACCTGCAGGACTCCATGTGTATAAGTGCAATTAAATCAGTTCAGTTTGGAAGACATGTTGAGGTACAAGTGAGTAAGAATTCTTATAAGTCTTATAATCTTAATAGAATACCAGCAGTGACTATAATGTTTATGTTTTTTCCCGTTATTGGTGACGAGAACCGTTGTAGGTGTATACTCACATCAGTGTTTATGTCTACTTTAAAAGAGACACAGGCTCTTGTTTGCCTTCAGGGGAAAAGACCTAAGGGTTATTTTTAGCATTAGTGTAGGTGTTTCTTGAAGGTTGTGAGGAAACATGCTCAGCAAAATGACATGTGAAGAATTCCACAATCACTGAATCACAAGTCAGGGTTGAGATGTGTTAGACTGCGGTGGTGACCCCGATGGGAACTCCACGTGGGCGGGTTTGCCGTTACTCAAACTGAAAGTGAGGATCAAGTAAAACACATGTTAGGTTGAGTAAAGTCATGTGTCTGTCAAAATGAAATAATAAAATACAAAATAAAAAACAAAGACCATGTTTAAGGCATAAAGAAAAAAAAAAATAATAGGAAGATAAATCGCGGCTTAGCAGTTAGCACAGTCGCCTTGCATCTCCAGGTTCCGGGTTCGATTCCCGCTGCTTGGTGGGTTTCCTCCGGGTATTCCGGTTTCTTTCCACAAGTCCATAGACATTCAGATAAGGCTGATTGGCATTGAATGAGCGTGTGTGTGTGTGTGTCCTGTGATAGCCCTGTGACTACACTTTGTATTCATAAGCTATTAATAATACAGTAGATGCCATGCTCCAGCACTATTCTGTAAATTGTGGTACTACTACAGTACATCTCACTTTATACTATGCATTATGCACTATCACACTTGCATTATGTCTCATGATGTAGCATGGATAAGAAACTCTTCAATATGAAAACAACAGGTTGATAAATATAAACGTTACAACGCTTTTTATCCTGAAGAACCGTAGCTTGCCTGTTCTCTTGTCCTGAGAATGTAGTGGAGATTTAAACAGCTGGCCAATGAGAACGCAGCTCTGGAAGTCCTGCCCTACAGCACCTGGCCAATAAGGAAACAGCCATGGACTGCCCGTCGCCATGAGAGATCAGTGAGGAAACTGAAACTGAAAAAACAAAACTGAATGAAAAGAAGTGGAAACTGGAAAAAAAATGTAGTGAAAGAAAGAAAAGTTAGGGCCTCCGAGTGGCGCAGTGGTAAAGTGCTCTCCCTATCATCCGGGGATCGCTGGTTCGATCCCCGGGTGATGCTGTTACCTCTCACAGCCGGAGGCCTAGAGAGAGCT
>JAOTRS010137271.1:0-10177 GCA_028565755.1 Dinotopterus cunningtoni | reverse complement strand
AGAGTGAGGGGGACAGAAAAAGAAAGAGAGAGACAGAGCGAGACAGAGGGAGACAGAGAGAGACAGACAGAGGGAGACAAAGAGAGAGAGACAGAGAAAGAGAGAGGGAGACAGAGAGAGAGAGAGACAGAGAGAAGAAAATAAAGCAATAAAGAGATGCAGTGAATGAAACCGATGAAGACAGAGACAGAGTAATGAACGACCCCGTAACAGTGAGATGGAGAAAGTGAGAGATAAGGATACAGATCAGAGAGAGAGTAAAAAACGAGATTGCAGTCAAATAAAAGTAATATATACAGTGCCGTGAAAAAGTATTTGCCCCAGATCTGCTCCTGATTTTGTAGTTTTTTGGTAGATAAGATAAGATAAGATAAGATAAGATATACCTTCATTCGTCCCACAGTGGGGGAATTTCTACATTACACAGTAAAGAACAATGTGCACATATAATAAATATAATAAACAATGTGCACATATATAAAGTATATAATATAATAAACAATGTGCACATATAAAGTAGAGACAGTACAGTGTATAAACACAAAAAAAATTGTACAACAATACAAGAGTTATACTTTCAATCAAACTGCATTAGCTAAAATAATACTGCACAGTTTAAAATGGTGTTATTGCACAAAAATGTAAGATATTGTAACTATACTGTGAGATATTGTAGCTATATTTAAGATATTATAACTACTGTCACTATATTAAATGTAAGATATTGTAACAACAGTATATAACAGTAAATTCAAATGTTTCAGATCATAAAACAAATTATAATATTACACAAAGATAACAAGAATAAACACAAAATACAGTTTTTAAATGATGATTTAATTTATTAAGAGAAAAAAAGCTGTCCAAACCTGCCTGTCCCTATGTGAAAAAGTAATTGCCCCCTAAACCTCATAGCTGTCTGTACAACCCTTGGCGGCAACAACTGCAACCAAACGTTTGTGATAACTGGCAACGAGTCTTTCACATCATAGTGGAGGAATTTTGTCCCGCTATTCTTTGCAAAATTGTTTTAATTCAGCCACATTGGAGGGTTTTCGAGCATGAACGACCTGCTTCAAGCATGAACGACTTGCTGGTGTGTTTTGGATCATTGTCCTGCTGTATAACCCGAGTGCGCTTGAGGTCACAAACTGATGGCTGGACATTCTCCTTCAGGATTTCCTGGTAGACCACAGCATTTTTGTTTCAATCAATTATGGTGAGTCGTCCATGTCCTGAAGCTGCAGCATCTTCAGACCATCACGCTACCATCACCATGTCTTACTGCTGGTACAGTAGGATGTTCTTTATAAAACGTCGTGTTAGTTTTACACCAGATGTAATGGGACGCACACCTTCCAAAAAGTTCAACTTTAGTCTCATCAGTCCACAGAATGTTCTTGGTGTTAATCACAATGTTTTTTTGGCAAATACAGTATGAGACGAGCATTTGTGTTCTTTTTGGTCAGCAGTGGCTTTCAACTTGAAACTCTCACATGGAGGCCATTTTTGCCCCCCAGTCTTTTTTTTACTGTTCAATCATGAACTCTGACCTTAACTGAGGCGAGTGAGTCCTGCAGGTCTTTGGATGTTGTTCTGGGTTCTTTTATGAGCTCCTGGATGAGTTGTTGTGCTCCTGGAGTCATTTTGTTCAACCGGCCGCTCCTGGGAAGGTTCACCACTGTTCCAAGTTTTCTCCATGATAAAGGCTCTCACCGTGGTTTACTGGAGTCCCAAAAACTTTAGAAATGGCTCTGGAACCCTTTCCAGATTGATACATGTCAATTATTTCGACAGGTTCAGTTTTATGACAGTAATCGGGTACTGTAAAATCTAATTCAGCTTTCCAAATAACCAAGTTCACTCATGATTTATACACGAGGGCAATTACCTTTTCACATAGGGCCAGACAGGTTTGAACCGTTTTTTTTTTCCTCTTAATAAATGAAATCATCATGTAAAAACCGTGTTTTGTATTTCTTTCTGTAATATTGAAATTTGTTTGAATCTGAAATGTTTAAGTGTGAAAAGTATTTATATAATAGTACAATAACAAGTCAGGAAGGGGGCAAATACTTTTTTTCATGGTACTGTGTGTGTAAAATTGCAATAAAAGAGAAAGAAGAGAAATGGTACGGATGTGAGATAGCGAGAGAGGACAGACAGGACAAGAGATCACGATGAAGACAGATAACGATCATAATCTTGTCCTTTAATGGTCCATGTGGACGGGAAATCACCAGCGTGTGTCTGACGTGTATCTGATCTGGAAGTCTTTATCCAACAACTGATCACGAGCACACGCTCGTCTCCGAAACACGATCGTCCACCTACAGCCTCATTTATTATATGAGTAGAACTGATATATAACATCCACACTGGGTTGCCAGATTGTAACAGACTCCATGTGTACACTTCATAAATAATCAGAGTGTCTGAAGTAAACAGTGGTGTGTGAGAGAGAGCGAGAGAAAGAGAAGGAGAGAGAGAGAAGGAGAGAGAGCGCAGGAGAGATGCTCTCGCTTCCACTCTTTATTCAGATTAGTCTTTTATTCAGATTATTAGTAGATTATTTGGGTTTACGTCTCTGTAGTAAACCTGTTCAATTTAAAAACATGCTGTCATAACCGCATGTTTAATAGAAAGTGTTTATCAAATAATGCAACCCTCCATCATCGATTCAATAAAATGTATTTATTTATTTGTTTGTTTGTTGGTTTATTTATTGCCTGGGGTTCTCATCACTTCCGCGTGGACAGATTCACTGAAGAGGCTCCTTTTGTGTCTGACACAGTCCTCATTACTCCGATCACATGACCACCGTTTCCATGGCAGGCGTTGCCGTGGTGAGGCAGCTCGGTATGGATCGGGTCACTAACGGCTCGCTGAGAAATAAAACACAGTCATGCACGCTCTATAACCAGATAATATTAAATATCTTAAAAGTGTCATGTGTCTGCATCACCTTTAATCCGGAATTCTGTTAACTCTGAGTAAGTAAACACGTCCAGATCAAAGGTTTGTTTTTTTTGTAGATCCAATTTAATATTTTTTTGAGGCCACAAAAGCCTCAACTTTTGCATTTGCCACCATGACAGTACCAGAGGTTCTAACCGGATAAGTTTTGGTGACACCAACTGAGCTCGATCTTCTAAGTGTTGGTCTTTTTGAGTTGGGTTAAAAAAATCTGTAATTTGTCATGAAGAAATATCTAACCTTGACGTTCAGCCGACAGGAAATAAACTGGGTGGTTCTTTGTATCTTCAGGTGAAATTTGCAAGGTTTTTTTTTCCACAAATTATTAAATCCTATGACACCAGTAAACTGAAACAGTGCTTCGTTGGCCAAACATCCAGCACCAATGGTTCCACTTGGATAGATGTTTATTTCTGCTCATATCTGGCAGCGAGAGTTTAACAAATGGCCAATCAGACAAAGTATCAGATCAGGTTTAATAATAAAATAATACAAATTAAATCTGAAAGGTGTCACTGATTTGAGGCAGATCTGATCTGGAAGTCTATAAAGCAGAAAATTATCTTTGAAACCTTCAGATCTAATTTGCGAGTATTTCCAAGACATTTGCGAGTTCCTGTTGGACAGTTTTTGATATGTTCAATATTCTATAAAATTATAGGTATAACCATAATCTATAAAATATAATCTATAAAATCCTTAGAGCTCAGGATGAATATGATCTCGATCCCTTTTCCTTTCATCAGGCCAATGCGGTCATCTGGTAAGATGGTGGAGAACAAGCCGGACCTAGAACCCTAACTAAAACCTAGAACTTGTCTTGTTTGGACGAGTTCTTGAGCAACAACTTGCTTCACAAAATTCACGTAACCTCAAATGTACATTATAGTTTTAGGTCTTAATAGGATGTTTGGATGGGAAAGGTGAAAATTTTAAGGATAATCCAAAACATAAAGTGTGGTCCTGTGGTGCTGTTAAGATAAAGAGCAACAAAGTTCCTACTGTACCAAGCAGGAGCTCTAACGTTGGAGGAGCACCGTAATATAGCTGTAATGACGTTCACCGCTGTGGCTTTGATAAAATGACGTTAAGATAATGTTGACTGAACGACCCAAACACAACGTCGCAAATACAACCTCAAAACAATGCAATTGCAACCTTTATCCAGAGCATTTATACCGATTTTTATCCATTTGCACGTCCGAGCACATCCACGCTCCCTGAACCTTCGAGCAGAGTTTAGAATTCCGGTCGGAGATTAGGACGTATATAACATCTTCCCACGCACAGTGTGTACCTCATGTCACACAGCTAACAGTATTGTAATGTTACATCTCTGTTTCATTTACTTTCAGAAATATTACTGTTCATCTTAACTCCCAGACCCCAGGTTACAACTACTGTAACATTGTGCTCACACAGCGTCCAACCATCACGTCCAATAATGGTTCGGTACTTTTTGCGGCGCTCACTGTCATGTACTAGCAACAACAGCATGCCCCCTAGTGGTCCAGTGGTTTGCACGCAGTGTTCTCACCACAATTGCTGGAGTTAGCGTCCTGCTCAGGCCATCAGTTTGGTGTTACTGCAAAGTCGCGGCTCAGAATTTCCAGCCTCAGTCGTTCACAGACTTTTCCTTAGAACCTAAACAATAATTGTTCACAGAAAACCCCCATTATTTGCGTTTTAACACTATTAACTATTAGAAAGAATATAAAATACAAATTTTGTAGCATAAATATTAACGTAAACTCAGCTACATTTCCCTATAACATATAATACTGTATATATTTGTTTAGTACTGTACAACCGTAGAGGAAAACGCGGCTTGTGATGGTGAATTATTATTTACCCTACAGGACTGATACCAAAGAAAACGCGCTCGCATGAGTTACAGTACATATAGAGGGGTAACATCTGTATTTTACATTCTAGCACTGCAGGAGACACAGCAGTACAGTACTGTACAGTATACGGGTTTATCTTTATATTCCGTTTATTTTTAAGGGTGATGTTTTAAGTTGAGTTTGAAATGAAATGAAATTTATTTGTCCCCTGTTTGTACTGTATGTCTGTTAAACATGATTGCGATAAAAGAGATGGAAAAACTAGAACAGAGGTTGTGTTTAGTGTAATTGTGTACTAGGAGTACGACATCACAGCCACAGGCATCACTGCTCCTGTCTGTCTTCCACATCGACAGCTTCTTTTGTGTTACACACTTCTAGTAATGAAACCTTATCAGCTCTCCGCCAGGGAGATTTAAAAATGTGTGTGTGGTTTTGTTTGAGGTGAACACATAGCTTACACAAGCTTTTAACGTCGCTGCCCATGAACCTGCGGTCCATCCAGAGCGAGGCTCTCGTACTCGAGGCCGCGGCAGAACAAAGCAGGCGATTAGAGCCGACTGGAGCTCCAGCCCTGAGACTGAGACTGTGCCAGCTCTTACATCTGAACGCAAGGGGAAGAAACTGCAGACATCCCATGTCTAATCTCTTTATTAAAGTTAAACCAGAAACGTATTAGCTTCTATTTGGATGTTTGATAAAAACACTTCTGAGATACTCATCCTCTCCACTTTCTCCTTTAAAGTTATGAATTCTTCCCAAAACGTCACATTCATCCTGTTTTCTTCATACTACAGACTATAATTTCTCTTCCTCTATGCGGATGCTGTTTGTTGGATTTACGTCCCAATAAACCTACCACTGTACATGTTAAAAAGTGTGTTTAATACTCTATGGCTACCTTACTGAGTATCACGGCTTAGCCTAGCCTAGCCTAAAGGTGCTGAGAACACGTACATAAGCCGACAGCTGGGCGTACGAATCTAACACAAAGACTGTTATAAAACCACTCTCTGGCTAAAGTTCTGCATTTTAATCAATCTTTTGTTGAAATGAATTGATGAGTCAAGGTTTTTTCGATTCAGAATCGATCCGTTTAAGTAAGCTACGTAGGTACACTTTTAAACGTTACATTCTCTAAAACTGGCGAATTCCTTACAATAGACCACAGGCTCTGCGTAAAGCCCAAACGGCTTTTTCAAGACTTCTTCTTCTTCTACTTTTGAGCGTATATGTGGGTTTGCGCAATACCACCACCTACTGGACTGGAGTACGGATCAGACTTTATGGTTTTCTACAAGACATCCCATTTAAACAACTAAAATTCATTTACAAGTTACACGGGATTTCATTGTTTGGGTAGTTTTTAATAGCTTAAAACCTGTAACAAATAAAGCAGCTTAAAACAAATCCGACAGTAAAATTTAGCGCTGGTGAATCGAATCAAATCGAAAATCACAACGGTGAAAAACTGAATTGACCGGAAGCTGCGGCTCGCTGCTGCCACCTAGCATCACTAGGGAGTATTGCATCACATGTTGGGGAAAAAAATCGTAGCATCATAAAGTCAAAAAACCCTAAGTCGAACCACTGTACGTCAGGGACCATCTGTGCTAACTTTGCATTTCTCCTTGTTCCTGCTCATCACACTGTCCCCTCATACTGTCTACTTTTTTCCTCATATTTTCTTCTTTTAATGTTAAATTCTTCTCATCATATATTCTTTCTTTTCTTCCCCTTTCATCTTCACAGCTACTCTATAAATCTCACACATTATTTCCTCTTTTAAACAAGTTCATAAAAGAGTTAGAAATCTAAAAAATGTGATTGTTAATGTTTCACTACTTTTCCAAGCACTCTGTTTCAGTGTCTGTAGTTTTCAATAAACCGTCTCCGGATCGAGGAACCGCTTTAATCTAATCAGTCCGTCCAGAGGGACCAGAAACGTCCATGTTCGAGACCTTTTCCCACCTGTTTCCAGGCTTTGTCTACTTACATTTCTGACTATCCATATAAGGAAGCTATTATACAAGGTTAGATGTTAGCAGTTAGTCAGTACTCGCTAGTCTAGCTGTATTTACTGTTGATAATGAACACGTCTTACAGGGAACGACAGAGCTGGGCACTGAGCGCTTGGGGAGGGGCTTTCAGTATATGAGGTCACATTAGGGGTAGAATCTGATTTGCTTGTTTGAGTCCCAGTGTCCTCATCCTCTCCACCATCTCCTTTTCCTCATAATATCTGCTCTTTTTCCACTCTTTCTCTTCATCTCACCACACACACACACACACACACACACACACACACACACACACTGTCCTCTCTTTCTCTCCAGCCTCCTCTGTCCTTGAGTATTCTAGGTCATAAAGATCCCAGCAGTGACTCTTAAACTTCCTGTTACGCAGAACTTAAGCCTCTGAGCTCCTGCCGTCCTTCACGTCACACTTGTGTCGCTTCATGACGCTGTAACGAATCCCGAACCGTGGGAAAGTTACAGACGCGATTCGGGAATCTCACCGACTCGGATTTGTATGATAAATAGCAGGAAGTAATAGTCGCTCTCCAGCTCGCTGTGTCCATGTGTTCAGTGTTTCATTGAAGAGAGAACAGCCTCGAGTAGTAGACACACACACACACACACACACACACACACGCACACCCAAAGTTCCTGGAACTCTCAACAAGCCACATCAACATAAACAAACACACACCCACACACACTCGAGCTAATTAATGACCTCTTTGGAGGAGAAATCTCAGATGAACTGGGCATTAGTAGAGCGCTGGGAGGGTGGGGGGAGGGAAGGTTGTACTTAGATTTTAGATCGGAAAAAAAACAATTAAAATATGTCAAGGAGCCATGGTTAGGACCACAAGCAGATTAAACATGCTAAAGCAGGTGACGCTAAAACAAGCTAAAAAAGCTTGACGTGCAAATCAGTCCAGCGCGTGTACACATGATTTATGATGAAGTTTTAAAGGGTAGCCTTCATGAAAAAAATAATCTTTTTTAACCATTTTTAGATTGGTCTCCAGTGCAAACAAAAAAAGTGAGAAAAAGAAACATTCCCTGCTTTTTATATTGGCTGATTAGATTTCCCCCCTTTTGTGACCTCATATAAGAACAGCCCCTCCCCCGGCTTCGCCTGGCGCATCTGTTGGAGGAGTGAAATGAATGGCAAACTGAGTTATAACAAAAATGAAGTGAAGGAGGAGCATAAAGACCCACACTTTCAAATGAAGAGAAAAACTACTTGTTTTGTAAATATTTGTTTCCAAAACCAAATTAAAAAAAAAAAATGAAGGCTCATTTTCCAATTTCTGATTTTGCGCTCAAATCGAAAAGGGAAAAGAAAAAAAGAGATAATGAAATGTATTTTTTTTTTTTATATAAAACTACAAATAAGAAATAACAAGAAAAACACTTGCTTTATGAACATTCGTTTCCAAAACCAAATAAAAAAAACACATAATGACTGGTTTTCGATTTCTGATTTTGTGCTTAAATCAAAAATGTACAAGATGGATTTTTGATTTTGAGCTTGTTGTCCACTTTCGGCACCGTTAACTCTAAATGTGTCTAAGCTCCGCCCCTAAAAGCCCCTGCACGCTGTTTTCATGCTGCGTTACATGCAGTTTCTCAGATGATTACAGGGTTACACTTTTGGCTTCCTTAAATGGCATGAAAAATCACCAAACTCATCAGATAAAAATAAAATAGTAATCAATAAAATAATAAATAAAAGCATTGAATTTCCTTTTATTTATTTTTTTATCAGACACAAATGGCCCGACCTAGAGTTATTTACCCGTTTTTTTTTTAAGCGTTGTGTTTCATTTTATTGATCACTTTTTTTTTTTTAATCTGAACAGAATAGCGATTTTTTTTCACGCTAGTTAAGGAAGCCAAAAGTGGAGCCGTCTGAGATACGTAGAAAACAATAAAATAAATAAACAAATGATACATGGATTTCCAAGACCAAGCAGTAAAATATGGAACCTTTAAGACCTCGGTTCTTGAATATGCGACAGATACCTATGGGTATGAGTCAGAAAGAGCACAATTGGGTGTGTTCTTTGGGTGGGAGGGGCTTACTGTGTCTCACTTGTCAATCACAATGACACCGGATAACCTTGGTCGTCTGTGAGTTCACATAAGTGGAAGAGGGCAGGTAGCGTTTTTCGTCTGATTACGTCATTCCGCCCTGTGATACAGAAATTGCAGTTGGCTCGCTAGACGTGTCTTCAACGAAGCACGTGTTAGCCTTTGTTCTTTCACCCTGGAAGCTGGTGTATGACAGGAGACTGGTGGATAGTGGGGTGGGAACTGGGTGATGGGCAAACTAGGGAGAAAAATGGGGGTAAGAAGGGGGAGGAGGAGACAGGGATGGAGGACAAGTAAAAGTCTTAAACGAGACGGTTTTAGCTTGCTAGAGACATAAAAAGAATACATCAGAAATGTCCATGATAATAGCGTGACAGCGTTATGTACATGGAATACCGTTAGACATCATCAAATGTGTTGTTCCATATATCCATGCTGTTGCGTCTCCATTCATAGTGCATCATGTTTGCTAGCGCTTAGCCTGTGTTCAGTCCCGCTCTGGGAAGTGACCTGCTTTCTGAATGAACACTGAGGTCATTGTGTGGTGGGTCCCCTCTTTATGCAAACGACCCCTTTCTCTTCCTCAAAGAGAACCCCCTCGTTCTGTCCTCACTAGCTAGCACACACACACTCGAACATTAGCATATCCTCCTTCTCCGCGGGTTCTGCTGGATGTCTGCATGTAGACAAAAGCGAATCCATCTGGGAGCGAGCGCGGCCACGCGGAACGTTTCGAGAAGAATGTATACAACGGCCCATGCCAAAACCCAAACTCTGCGGAGCTGCAGGAAGATTCCAGAAGATGAGGTATATACAGTATACTGGCAGGGAACAGGCTGAAGTGTAGAACGAGATGCTGCCCGTCTAATCTTAGCAGCGACGAGTAGCGCCCGTCAAGCTGGTGATTAAAAAAAAAAAAGGCTCAAACCATGCTGACATGTGATGGGAGGGGCTTTATAACCTGCCATGCTGTCAGTACACTACCAGACCAGACAAGCTTCTTAGCCAAGCTGTAGGCTTCTTCACTGCAGTGTGACAGATTTAGACAACGTGGACTTTATGAGTAAAATGTGTCTTTAGCCACATGAGTCCAGACTGATCCTATTCCAGAGGGATGAGGACACGCCCATCATGTACAAGTCTCTGGAGACAGTCTTATGATCTGGGGTTAATCAGTTGCTCAGGTCTAGACTCAGTAACGTTATGGGGCAATAAAATGAAGTCAGCTGACCACCTGAATGTACTGAA
>JAOTRS010137220.1:0-12994 GCA_028565755.1 Dinotopterus cunningtoni | reverse complement strand
ATACTGTGCAAAAGTTTTGAGCCCCCATTTCCATATTTATCTCACATATGAGAGACTTTCTTGTATGTAGTCCCGAGGAATAGTTCTCCAGGATAACGCCTAAAAGGACTTTTACGCTCTCTGTTGTTTTTTTTTTCTCTCATTTTCAGTGCTTGTACCTGCAGTGTCAGAGGAATGTTTTTATTTTATTC
This sequence comes from Dinotopterus cunningtoni, assembly GCA_028565755.1. Classification (NCBI taxonomy): domain Eukaryota; kingdom Metazoa; phylum Chordata; class Actinopteri; order Siluriformes; family Clariidae; genus Dinotopterus; species Dinotopterus cunningtoni. Next base: position 12,803 of record JAOTRS010137220.1, on the reverse strand, counting down.
AAACATAAAAACATAAAAACCTGAGGCATGAACCAGTGAGGAAACGGGTGCAGATGATCAGGCTGGTTGGAACAGACGAGAGGGGAAATGAGTTTGCTGCTGAGGTTGTTACATAAACAACTGATTTTTAAATAGCATCTTTAGGCACTTTGCAGCCTGTCGCAGTAAAACATTTGTTCCCATTTCGTCACTTTAGAATCTGCATAATTTAATATGATAAAATGATGTTTGGCTCAAGCCTTTGGCAAAGTACTGTAATTCATTACCATAGCAGGTCAAATAAGTTAGTAGTTAATAGTTGAGGCAGTTTTATTTCATGTTTTTATTTACTTTTATCAGATTTTCACTGGGTCAGAAGTTTACACACCCTCTGTTAGTATTCAGTGGCATTGTCTTTTTAAGTGTCTGATCTTTACTTAAGTAAATTAAAGAACTGCTGCAGCTCTGTCGGGTTTGTGGGCCTCCCTGATCAGACATGATTTTTTTAGTCCACAGATTTTCTGTTGCATTCATGCCGGTGATTTATGATTTTCATGTTCTTGTCTTTAAGCCGTAGTTTGTTATAACTTCGTCAGGTTGTTTGACATGGTTATTCTGATGTCTTGAGATTTTGCATTAGGATTTCTTACATAATCCTTCATCAACAACATGCTTCTTCTTTTTTTTTTTAATATAGTAAACCCATCTGCTTTTGCAGCAAAACGCCTCCACACCGCGATGCTGCCACTCCCATGCCTGACATTTGAGATGGTGTCACCTCACCCTTTTTCCTCTGATCATTCCGGCTAAGCGGTCAAAGTTTTTGTCTTACCTGCCTACAGTGTTTATTCCGTATTTTATTTAAAAAAAAAAATCCTAAACTTGTAGGTTTAGTAGGTGTTTCTTCTCTTTGTGGCAGTCTTTCAGAGCATGACAATGTAGGACACATATCTTTTAAATATTAAGATAATATAGCTTAAATTTTTTTTTTTGTGGTCTCAGCTGATTTTTTAAAAAGATTTTTTTATTTATTAAATTTTTTTCCCTCCCTAATGCTATCAAGACAAAACGCCCCTGGCTCTAATTACACCCACAGGTGCTCTCTGCTGATTAGATTCTAATTATGACAATTGGCTAATCAGTTGCTTTTAAAGGTCATTACATTAATTTCTAACATCTTCCAGGCTGTTTAAAGAGACTTGGTGTATCTAATCATTAGACCCACTGGAATTCTGATGTAGTTGAATCAAAGCCGAAATAAACATCTAATTAATTGCTTTTAAAATGGCCTTGAATGTGTCCAGTGTAGATGCACAAATTGATTTAACGAAAGGAATGTAAGATAACAAGAAATGTGTAGAGGTGTGGAAAAGAACTAGGGTAATTTTTTTTCAGAAGGTAATTTTTTTTCTTCTGTTCATGATTGAACTGATGTCCTCAGTTGTTAAGTTTTTAACAATGGATAGCTTTCATATTTTTTACAAATTTTTTTAAAAAGGAGCTTAACAGAAATAAAATTTAAAAAAAATCTATAGTTTTATAAACTACCAGTCAAAAGTTTGGACACGCCTTCTAACTCCATGGTCTTTCTTGATTTTTATTTCTTTCTTCATTATAAAACAATGCTGAAGGCATCCAATTCAAAATATGCAGTAATCTCTTTTGAACAGGCGATATTAAGATCTTGATCTTGTGCTTCTGCTACTTATAGTATGATCTGTAAAGCCTTCATGACGACTCTAATCTGCGGTGCTGTTTGTTAATTTGTGATTTTTTAATGAACTTCTCCTCTGCAGCAGAGGTACGTTTTTAGTCTTGCTTTCCTGGGAAGGTCTTCATGAGCGCCAGTTTCATCATGGTGCTTGATGGGTTTTGCAGATGCACTTGACAATACTGTTCTTGCAAGAACTATTCCAGAACAGCTGACCTTCGTGTCTTAAAATAACAACTGACTGTTATTATTGTTGTTACTTAATTACCTAATGCCATATGTATTATTTAATAGTTTTGAAAAAAAAAAATCTAGTATTGTTTTTGAATGTAGAAAAATAAATCCAAACTTGTGTCCAAACCTTTGACTGGTAGGAAGATGTCTTCAGAGGAGGCACCCATTCTCATTCGGGTGATATTGGATAGTGTAACCATAAATAAATCCCCTAAATAAATGTGTGTGTGATATATGGTCAAAAGTGCATTTATATAGCAGGAAGTTCACCTTGTTGATCCTCCCAACTGTTGACTGATAACTGAGTCACTGGTACAAAACTGAGTGTGGCATTATCAGACCTAATACTACGACACTGCAGTCCGTCCTAAGCCATCATGGCAAAGTTATTCATCTCAAATACAGTCCAAAGTAATCTTCATGGTTTCCAAGTTTACTCACCACACCAGTAGCAGTGAGTGGTCTCTGCATTAACAAATACTGATTCTTGATTAAGTCCGAATTCGAGCTCAAATTCAATTCATCAATCGATACCAGTGTGTTACAGTGTTTCCTGTGTCCTCCTGCTTTAAAACATTTATTGAACCTTTTTTTTTATTTTTATTGAGGCTTACAGTACGTGTGAGGAGGGAACTCGAATTTAACTCCTACACGACCACACACAATTATATATAATGAAAGTCTTTTGTTGTTCGTTGACTTATCAGCACCTACAGTAGTTCTGATTCACGAGGTACCGCTACAAATCCATCTCCCTACAGTCTCTGTCATGGCACATGATCTGATCTGTGCAAGAGTTCATTACTCATTGTCTCGCTCTTTGTGGTAACTTTTTTGGACCTGAAAAGCCTTTGTGACAGGAAACCAAAGCGTAGGCAGTAGTGCTGTTTGTTCCTTCGTTCTCCATGCCCTATTTGAACAACTTTTTAAAAAGTACGCCTATATCTAAGTAAGACAGCGCTGGCTTATTGTAGCACATTCATGTTCCATGTTTCCTAACTGCAATTATTTCTGAAAGATGAATGTTTATTTGTAATATCTGTTCGAGGTTGTGTTTACAGGAAACGGTTTATCTTTTATTATTGTAACATCGTGTCACGTCATGTGTTGGAAAAGCGCCCGTCTTTAGTCGGCACTGTGGAGGTTTGTGATTAGTTTATCTTCCTTAGTGAGAGTTTAACTGAACAAGGCCTGTTAAACACACAGTCCTTAATGACGAGGTACAAATCTGAGTCACCACATCGGGTTATACAGGACTGAATGGAAAAAAATAAACAAACTAACCCGTGCTTTCTGATGTATTCATAAGCCACATTTACTTGAATAATATTCCTTCAGTCTTATGGAAATCATTCCGATTAGAGATTCCAACTTGACTGTTTCAGTGGACACTGATCGGATAAGACGTGCATTTTGTATGCTTAAAGTTTAATTTAATCAGAATATAACTCGATAACTTGATTCGGCCTGATGTGAATATGTAGAAGAAATATGAAGAAGTGTTTTTCTCCAGCCTTGAGGTTGGATTAGGCTTTCTGTTGTCGGTATTTGATCACTTCTGTGTTACGATTAGTTCAAGTATTCTTATAACATTTATTAGTTTGGATACTTCTATTACGTGTGAAATGGTGAATCAATCAGCGCCACATTGTTAGCCGGAGACAAGTAAAGACAGGTGGGGGAGAGAGAGAGAGAGAGAGAGAGAGAGATGTTCTCGAGTTTACTGATTGGCAGCGGAAGCAAAATTTCCCTCAAGTAAGCTGATGTTAACCCCATGAGGGACAAACGTGCACAGAAACAATATATTTACTCAGACAGGAGAGTTGTATTCAGATCAAGTGTTTACATGCCTAATATTTACCTATGTAACAAATTTTCACAGGTTTACACACACCCCTTCCCAATTCCCATTGAAAATTCATAGTTACTGGCCGGATCGAGTCAGACAGTTCCACTTGTGTTTTTTTTCTTTCTTTTTTTTTTTTTTTTCCCCTTCCCCAGAATGCATTTTTATTCCAAGATGATATTCCAGTTGTTGGTGGAATGCATGTGACCACATCTATAGTATCTTGGGTTGTTTTTAAACTACAGGCTGAAGCACTTCAACCCAGTGTTTAGTACATTTGTGTAATATGAACACTCCTTACAGTGCTCGAGTCCTGGCACAGCTCGAATCAAATATAAAAGCCATCTGTACATCATTCTGCAGGCTTAAACTATCTCTCATTGGGGAGTTAGGCAGAGGATATAGGAGTAAGACCATGTTTAGGCGAGCTCCTGTCTGATTCACATTAATTCATATCCGGACGGTGTTTTTTGTTAAACCGCTTCACAAAAGATGATTAACCACTGAAAAAGGATTAGTAAATAGTTTGGTGTGTCTACATTTCAGATAATGGAGGCAAACCTGAGGGAAATGTAAATACACCGGACTCCTCCACTAGTAGGTCTCCGTGATTCAGCGTGCACACATGCTTCCCCACAGGGTCACCGATGAAATGGAAGTTAAGAGAAGATACAAAAAAAAAAAAAAAACACTTGTGAACTTCAAGAGGTGAGAACCTGAGTTAGCAAACAATATGACACTAACTAGAGCTGAATTTAATTTGGTTAGATGAAGCGTAACAATATACGTTGACCACCCTGAGCACAAAGCTGAAGAAAGTAAAAGACGAATGTGAGAATATTTAGGCGAGGACACACGGATGCAATTTTTATATTTTGAGAGTTGCACAGCGCCCTGGCTTCGAGCTCAGCAGATTCTGTTACTGTCTGAGGTGCTTAAACCGGACAAAGGCATTATTGTTGACCGCTCCGACACCGGGGGTTTTGCGCCAAGAATCGTCCACGTCAAGCTGCAGGCAATTGTAGCCAAACTACATTACTGTCAGGACCGTGTCGGCGACGGGCTCGTCGCCAAGCACAACTTATCTTTTAATGGTGAAGCTATCACTATTTTTCCAGATTACACCACCAGCGTCGCCAAAAGACTTGAGATTTGAGCGGTCAAGGACGTCACAAAGTTGCTGCGAGATCAGCAGCGTGTCCTTTATGACCTCCTGTTCTCGCTCATCTTTGCATTACTCACATTGGCCAACAAAACCTCGATCGATGCACCAGAGGGAAAAGTTGCAGTCGTGTTGGTCATCTTGCATACTGTATTAGTTGAAGCTCAAAAAAAAAACTGGGAATGCCACAACAAGGCACTTGGTCCCTAACTTGAGTGAGACGGCCAGGGGCTTAACCTGTCCTGATATCGGAGCTTCCCAGACGAGAATTAGTTGTGTGAATTTTTCTGTCTTGATGTAGTTCTTAACTTTTCCTTGTGCATGTCTTTTAATATATTAAAATATAAATTGTACGTACATTGGTTGATCAGGTAACTTCTGAGCGGGAAAGTAAAAAAAAATGTAGTAATTTAAAGCCACTCAAGGCTGACATTGCATTCCTGAAGGAAACAATCTGCGTATCTCGGCTACGCGGAGCGTGGACAGGTCAGATGTTTCGCTCCAATTTCCTTTCCAAGGCCAGAGGGGTTGATATAATTATCAGTAAGCATGTAACATTTGTAGCGCCAAGTGGTGATTCCGACTCCAATGGATTCTTTGTAATCGTCGCTGGAATGCAACCATGATGGCCACATCTTATTTAGCAATTTGTTTTTAAACCGGGGCTGCAAAGAACTTGTAAGAATGGTTGTGTAAGAACTTCCAATGACGGTGTTATATTCCCTGAGGTGTTTTTTTTTTTCTTTTTTTTTTCTCTCTGTACTCATGGAGAAGGCATCCATCCAATGTACTTCCTTGAATTCATTACTATGTACTAGGCTGCCAATGGTACAGCCTAGGAGTTTACTTCACATCAAACCATGTTGTATTGCACTCCATCAGGATTGGACATCAATCCACATCATGAGAGGATTCCCTAATAATAACGGACTCAAAATCATGTCTCAAAGCATTAGGAAATATAAAAACAGATCATTCAACAATCGTGTAAATCCTAACCAAGTTCTTATTTCTAGAAGCTGATAATTTTAGCATGATCTTCTGTTGGGATACCTGGGCCCTCGGGAATCCCTGGTAATGAGAAAGCAGACTGCCAAAGAAGCATTATATTTAAAAAAGAAACATTAAAAAAAAAAAAAAAAAACGCTGTTCACCCTTCACCAGATTTAAAACCAATATACATCAAAAATAAACGGCCATCAGAATGGGACCAACGTCTGAACAACAAACTACATGAAATAAATCCTGATGTTGGAACAAAACATACAGTTCCTTTTAATAATCGTTGGGATGCAGAATAGGACACTCAAAAGCTCGGCATAAATTTTTTGCAGATCCCTTCTGTCATACATATTTTATTCAATTGTAATACTTTTACTCCTTTAAGGAACTTTTTATTCTGTTGACACTTAAAAAAAAAAATGTTTAAACAAGTAAATCCAACTTTAGTTTTAAAGTTTTTAGAAAAAATTCAAACATCTTATCTAGTTTAAATATTGAATAAAAAAAACTGACTCTCGCCATGAATATAGCCGTAGAAGAAAAAAAGTTTAAGTCTATAAAAAAGGCATTAAGAAAGAAAAACAGACATCAGTTCTGGTGTACCTCTCTCTTTAACGACTGTTCACTTGTTGCGCCAATGTCAAAGAAGCATGATTTTTTTTTTTTTTTTTTTTTTTAATTGTAACAAATAAATACTTTAATGGACCCAATACACCCTTTTTTTTTAAACAGATATATTTACAAATTAGAAGTTTTGCTGTTTCCAACTGACTGACTCATTTTCTGCCTGCCCCTCTCCAAATGTCTTTTGGATTTAGTGTTTAATTTTAAAATAGATGCTAAATGTGTGAAATGGTTGAGTATAAATGTGTATTATAATCATAATTTGCAGCAGCATCAAATAAATAAACAAAAAGTATAAGAACTAAAACCTCAATAAATGAAAATAGAAATACAGACAGCACTCCAGTCCTGAATGAATAAAATGATCTTTTAATTGCTTCTATGTGTTGTTCTATCACAGTTTCCTTTTAAAAATAAAACATGACCAGCCTGAAGTGACTTAAATCCGATTAACTTTTTTTGCTCCTCCCATGTGACACAGATTGATTGATTGATTATTTTTATTTTTATTTTTAGGGCTGTCTAAACACGCTAATCTGATGCATTTCTGAGTCAGGTATGCGGTCCCAGATCAGATACATATACGAAGTGTGAACAAGAATGGTCAGATCAGAATCATGCAAGTTTTTTTTTTTTTTGAAAAAAAAAAAAATGCCAATGACTAACAGCTTGTCTTCCTCCAGAGCAAAATCCCAGGCATATTTTTGCTGAAATCACATCCATTGTTTGAAATGAATGAGTGGTCGTGATGTGAAACAAAAAAGGATGGCAACAAAACAGATGTCACCCATCGATGTGCGCGTACGTGCCATTTCAGAGAACTGACGCGTCCATGCTAGTCAGATAAAAGCCATTTGTGTGTGTGCGCATGTGAACCGTCATGACATGACATGCAAATCCGATCTGACCGAAACATTCGGAGTTTAGCAGTGTGGCAGGGTGAAATATCCCTTTACATACAATGCTTATGTCACACTTCAAAGTTAAAATGCAGCAGACAATGAAAAGAAAACTTTTGAAAACTTTTTTTTTCTTTTTATTTGATCTTGACTATTTAATTGATGAGCCTCATTCTTATGCATTTGTGTGTAGGTTTTTTTTCTTTTCCGTGTATGTGTCCACAAGAGGACTGTTAACCTGTGTGAAGTGTAGAGCTGCTCATGACCTGTGTCTCCCACTCCACGCTTTTCTAAAGTTACACCACTCATCTGGCTAATAATAGCACCAGGAGGACAGCGATACGCAGCTGAATATGAGAACAGAGTAGTCTAGTGAGTTGGTGGTTTTGCTAATATATGAAATTATAAATGCACTTTGAGTGTAACAGAAATTGATAAGCTTGTCAAATAGATGAAGTTACTCTACTAAATGGATTTCTAATTTGTACAGCGATTTGGTTAGATAAAAAAATATTAATAAAATGTCCTAACCTCCTGTTTGGTGGGTAAAGGAGTGAAGGCTCTTGCTGTGCCCCTGACATAAACAAACTGGCTTGGCTAGATCCTGGGATGCCAGCAAGGTTCCTGGAAATTCATTTAATAGTACACGAGGTATGACAGTTACATTAGTACAATGATGATCCATTAAAGTTATCATTGCTGCTGGTTTATTAGTGGTGGATGATGATAATATAATTTGCTTGAAGTTTTCAGCAAGATTCAAATTACTTATTAGTTTCAGCAGAGACAGCAGGTTCTCTAAAAACTGACTTTTTTCTTCTTTTTTTTCTTTCCTCACAGATGTATTTAGTAGTCATTTTTTTCCAGCCATTTCCCTACCCAAATGCAGTGGATTGTCACATTTAAATATTGTATTCATTACAGAATGTGGACTTTTACAAATGCTGTTTATGCTGAGATCGATTTATAGAAAAAAATTTAAATGCCTAAAACATGCCATGTTGCATAGTGTCTTTATTTAATTTTTTATCCCCCCCTTTTATGCTTCCTTTGCATAGTGCTAGCTAGTGTGTTGCCAGAACTGCAATATAATGCAATATTATATAATAACATATAAATATGGCCAACTGGACCTGGCTGTACAGCTAACCTGGGCTAGCCATTTAGCCGTAACGCTAACTGGAAAAGAAACGAGTTGAATTTGTCTTTAATACACGATAACCTTGAAAAATCCCTCAGTGGGAGCTCAGAAGCTTTAGTTTTGGATGAACCTTGGAATACATTTTTTTCCCCACAGAACAAGGGTTGTGGAATTTGTCCACGATTACTTACATCACACCAAACTTCACGGTCGGTGTGGAGAGCTGGAAAACTGACCAAGACCTGTTGTAATGTACTTGTATGCACCTCAGTTTTGATTTGTTTGTGATTGACAGACTATAAAAAAATTAAGCAGTTGGGAAGCATTCTATGGATGGATGGGTAGATAGTACGGTGGATAAAGGGTTGGATAGAGGGATGGATGGATAGTAGGATGGATAGTAGAATGGACTGATGGATGGATAGATACTTTATTGATCAGGAAGGAAATTTGAATTATTGTGCAGTTAAGCCAAGTATTAAACTGATCATCTATCGGTTTTACTCCAGATGATAATCCATTATCGAATGGTTATTGACTCCCATCATTAGATTATCATACAATAAACCTTTTTTTTATTACATTCCACCTCTATGGAAAGGCCCAGCAGGATAACTACAGTATATTGATTTATCAGCCGGAAAATTGACTTTGCGTTTTAAAAAGGATCAATATAACACATGGAACACTATTCTCCCAAAAGATGTATTTGCATTTGGTGTTTGAAAGGTGATCATAGCATAGCGAGTGTCGTCTAATACCCGAGTCTATAGGTTTTGAGATCGGAAGTGCAAGACTGAAGGTCATAGAATATAATATATACTTTGTGTAATAATATAATATTATGTATTTTATTCTCATGAAAACTTGATGTGCCCTGTGAGTCTTTTTGGAAACAACCAATTTCAAGCAGGATTGAAATGTTACAGCATAGAAATAGAATGATTATTAAGCTGACCACTTGTATATTGATCTCTATTCCGTCTTCTCTCTAAGGGGACATGTAGACACAAACCATGACAGAAAAATGCCTCCCAGAGCAAAACAGAGCCCCTGGATTTCCCTTCATTTGTCACTGTTTGTCTGACTGACTGTTTACCTCCAGGGTGATAATTAGTCTGTATCTGCCTGTGGATGTCACTTTGGTGAATCTCCAGAGAGCCTTTTTTCTCTCTGCAAATTTTCCAAACAGTTACCTAAAAGTATATTATCTACAGCTTTGTGTTGTTTTTATGCAGCGTTTGAACAGGTTATGTACAGATTGTAAATAATGAATAACCTGCTGCTGCATGTCGTGTGAATAAGTAAAAAAAAAAAAAAAAAAAAAGACTTAAAGATGGCACCCCTCTTTTTGCTGTAATTTGTCTTGCCTTTTTTTTTTTAGATAACAGTGTGTGAATTTCATGTTTTTAGAGGCAGACACTTAACACCGTTATCTTTGAGCTTTGCATTGTTTGCTGATCTCTAAACCTCATGAGAATCTGCTCTGTCTATCTACAGCTTTCATCCAGTCAAACAAAATCCTGGAGGTACTACACTTTGGGGATGGAGCTTTCCTACAGGTAAGTGTTAAACACTACTTACTTTTATTTAAGGGTTCACTATTTTTTTCTTTTTCTTTTCTTTCCTTTCCACTGAAGCCGACTTCTCAGCTTCTTCTTCATTGTGCTTAAAGGCATTGCAGCAATTTAAACAAGAAATTCCATAAAAACGTTTTGTGAGTAAGCATATTTTGCCTGCAGTTGCACCTTTTTGGAAAGCACACACACACACACGTTCTGTGTTTTACAGTTTACACAATAGCAGCTGAGAACACTTTCACAATTCGGAAGAAGAGCGAGCTCACCTAAATAAGACCGTTTTTTTTTTTTTTTACATTTTCCAACCCATTTTTTTTCTTTTCCTTTATGGTTCACATGTATGCACACGTGAAAAACATCCCACGTTACCTGCCTCTTCAACCAGCCTCCTCTCCGCTAACAATTTTTTTTTTTTCCAGATTGACTTGTATAGACTTATTTGATTTATTTAAATCTTAATTCAGATTTGTTTGCATAAGAGTTTTAACAGTAGGCTGCTTTGCAGATATTTTAATATGGGTTCAGATGCCCAAAGAGAGCCAAAAGCAACAGTGGCAAAGGAAAAAAAAAACACATGACACAACATGAAGAAAACCTTGAGAGGAACCAGACCCAAAAGGGGGAACCCTATCTCTTTGTGATTTTAGACTGTACATTCATAAATCATTATATAGACGGACAAAAGGATGTTTATTATGAGTACATTGTGATTACGTTTCCTGGGATAAACAAAGAACAAACAGACTTGCAAAGGCAAACTGTTACAGTTTTCATGTAGGACCAACTTCAGAAAGCTCTTAACTCCACTCGATGTGTTTGAGGCATTTAGGTATAAAAATGGTTCCTTTGCTCTCCTTCATCTTTCGACACAGCCGGTTGTGATTCTACTGCTTAATAGACCAGTTTATACCCGCATGAGTAATTACTTACAAATACCAGGCCCCTAACACATCAGGTTAATGTTGTACAGTATGATTTCGGGAAGCGTTACTAGGTGCCCTTGTTTTTTTTTTGTTTTTTTTTTTGCAGATGTCTTCCCTTTTTTTTCTGTGTCTTTATGTTCCTCTTTATCTGGCTAAGCTTAATGTTGTTTTTTCCATAACTTTGTCCTTAAATGATTGAGTTATTTTGATACAAAGCAAATATAATTCCAAGAGTAAATAAGTGTGATTCACTGTAATATGAACCTAACTTTCTTCCATGTTTATCCTTTACAGGCAGAGTCTGACATTGACCTTAGTTCATATCATCAAAAAAGGTAAACTGTGGGTGTCATCGTGTGTCTTTCTTTGTTTGTGTGTGTGTGTTCATTTTTCAATTACCTGTATTTTTATTATTCTATTCATCTTTGGACCTCGTGACTAATCACATTGTCGATGATTTACCTTCTCATAGATAAACATTTATTCTTCGTCAAATCATTAACGAATGCGCGGGGGGGGGGGGTTTTGGGGGGCGGACCTCTGGAAATGAGTTAACACAAAGCATGTAGAATAAGTAAATTACGTATTGTTGTGTGGTTATGCATTATTATCTCCACCATACACAAAACCAGCTTAAGTATCCATTATCCAGTGATGCCTACATCTATGGTTTATGGATTGATTGTATGTTTTTTTTTTTTTTTTTTTCCCTCATCTCATTCTACCATGACTGGGAGACACCTAAAAACGACATTGACTTAAGTCGCACTCACTTACTCACTTATTGTCTATACCGCTTAATCCTGTATTCAGGGTTGCAGGGGTGTGGGGCCTATCCCAAAAGACTTGGGACACAAAGCGGGGTACACCCTAGGACAGGGTGCCACACTCGCACTCACTACAGGCAATTTGGGGACACCAATTAGCTTAATCTGCAGGTCTTTGGACTGTGGGTGGAAACCGGAGTACCTGGAGAAAACACACCAAGCACGGGAAAACACTGCACACTCCATGCACACAGAGGCGGGGACTCGAACCTGGCCGAACCTGGCCAAGAATCGAATCCGGAGCCTGTATTTATTTATATAATAAATATAATTAATTCATTTTTTAAATTACTGAAAAGAAAAAGGACGTAGGACATGAAAGGTACATCTCTTTATTTCTATCCAGGTAGACTTTGACCTGGGAATTTATGACCCTTAGCTCTGTCAGGTAACAGAAAACAGGTGTGTGGAATTGTAAAAAAAAAAAAAAAAAGTGCTGCTAGAAGTCTTTGTCTGGCTGTTTTCTTATTATTAATTGGTACACATTTAGGATGAGTCCAAAACAATATGCCATTGGATGAATTTGTAATAATCATTGATAACATTAGTAACATGAGACGTAAGCAATATTCAGTTTCTTGGTGATGATTAAGGCTCATGATGTGTCTCGACAGCATCATATGATCTGTCAGCCTGTGTGCTACCAAACCAATTTTTTTTTCAATGAAATAAAAGCATACAACCTGTAACGTCAAATAAATGGACAAAATTTTCAGAAGTTGAACGTTTCTGCTCTTTAAATTCTTTTTTTTTAATTGATTATAGGAAGTATTCTAATACAGTATGTTATAAAAGTACATATAGCATTTTTGACTTTCATGAGGTTAAAGCAGTAATCCTCAAAATTAAAACAAAAAGACAGGCTTAAAATATTT
>JAOTRS010137169.1:0-12997 GCA_028565755.1 Dinotopterus cunningtoni | reverse complement strand
CTAATATGGACTTGTACAGTAAAACACCAGTGTGAGTCCTCTACATTGATCAAGAAAAACCTCAGCTCAACCCATCCTGAGTGGACGTCATCTTGGAAGAGAGTGTGGTGATGGATAAACTGGCCAACATGCCTCAGGCCTTCAGTGTCCTTTTTGGACTGATGTATTGCCCTGCACCTGGACTATGATTAAACCTCTGTTTAAATAATAAACAGGTTTATAAGACACGACATGTTCTTGAATTTCATGTTTGAAATTTAAATAAAACAAAAAATGAATATACTGTTTCGATTTTTTTTTTTATATATATTTTTTAAAAATTTACACGCTGTAATTTAAGTTTAATAGAAATAAATTCTCAATTTAAATTAAGATATTAAGTGGTGTGATTGGGTAAAGCAGTTGATATTACAAACGATTTTAAGTTAAATCAACTTGGAATTAAGTGCATTGAACTTTGACTAAGTGGAATACCTGGGCAAAAAGATTTATATTCTAAAAGATTTTAAGCTGAATAAACTTAGCATTTAAGGTAAAATTACTAAGTTTTCATTATACATTACTTAATTAACTTAACTTAAGGCAACCGGTTTCTCAAATTTAAAGTAAATTCAACTTGTCTGGGCTTACAGTGTGGTGGAAAGGTGCAGTTGTAAGGAGTAAAGGTAGGGAAGGTAGAGAAGTTTAAATATTTAGGGTCAACTGTCCAAATCACAGGAGAATGCGGTAGTAAAGTGAAGGAGAGCAGGCAGGGTGGAATAGGTGGCGAAGAGTAGCAGGAGTGATCTGTGACAGAAGGTATCGGCAAATAACAAAATATATTGCACAGAATGTATCCTCCCCTTCATTACAACTAGCACCAGATATTTCATTTCATTTGGTCATGTTTCTTCTGCATTTAAGAGGGCATGGGTTACTCCCATCCTCAAGAAAACAGCCTGGATACAGCAAAAATCAGCAACTATCAGCCAGTATCACTTCCCTTTTTTCTCTAAAATTCTTGAATGCACTTTATAAAATTAAATGTCTTCTCATTTCTCAAAAAAGAACCTAAAAGATGCTGACCAATCACATCCACCCCTGCCTTTTTGTCATTCACTGTGAAGCTCCATGCTCCTAGATTGGCCAAACTGTTATCTGTCCTCATCATCCTGGATCTCAGTAGCGTTTAAGTGGATAAACTACTGTACAAGATTTCCTTGTCCATCCTTGTAAACCATGGAATTTGTGGCACAGCATCATATTAGTTTGCATCTTATCTAGAAGGTTGGTCTTATAAGGGATCCACAACTGCCCCATGCAGACTCTCTGCCTGTTGTCCCACTAGGCTCTGTACTTAATATTTTTTAGTTTTCCCCTACTCTATATAATTTGCACTCTATATCTTGGTGAAGAACATTATGGAACTAGTTTCTCACATTTTTTAAACTTATGTATAACTAGTTGCTGGAAATGTAAATGCACCTTGATATGAACAACAGCAGATATTCCTGGTCTAAACAACTTCTACACATCGGAAACACAATTTTATTTAAAGTTGTAAGTAAATTCTATAGAAAAAGAAATCATTTTAAAATCACTTAACTCTTGATAGGTGATAAAATTCATTTTATTTTGGAAGAAGGTGAGATCTGTACATTTTTGTTGGGTATTTTAAAAGACTGAGTTAATTTGTCTTATCAGTTTTTGTACACTACTGCACAAAAGTTTGGGATCACTTTCTTACTCCATGGTCGTTCCTGATTTTTATTTGTTTCACCATTGTTAAACAATACTTAAGGCCTCTAAATTATGCCTTTATCTCCTTTGAGCAGGTAATGTTGAGATGTATCAGCTATTCATACTGTAGTCTGTAAAACCTTCATAATGTCTCTATTCTGGTTAATCAGTGATTTCTGAGGCTGGTAAATAACCTTTTACTCTGCAGCAGAGGTACGTTTTGGTCTTGCCTTCCTGGGAAGGTCTTCATGAGACAGCTTCATCATGGTCCTTGATGGGTTTTGCAAATACACTTGACACAATATTGTACTTGCAAGAACTGTTCCAGAACAGCTGATCTCTATGTCTTAATATAACAATTGACTGTTGTTGTTGTTGTTACATCCCCAGTATTCTTGTAGAATGTTGAAAATAAATCACTAAACAAAAACAAAGAAATTTGCAAGTGATGCCAAACTTATGAGTGGTACTGTATATGAGCGGTTAAACTTCTGATGAGCTACTGAGAACTTGATAGTGAGCTATTGGACTGTGTTGCAGTGAGTCAGGGTTTCGTTTCCAGTTGTCATGGATAAGCCCTTTTAGGTGAAATTCACACACACACACACACACACACACACACACACGGATTATCAAAATAGCCATTAGTTTCAGCCTTATTTTTAACCGAGGAAGCGATTTTTAACTTTATAAGCACACAGCACTTTTGCAGCAGGGTAACAGCAAGTTTATCACCCTCTTTTTTTTTTTTTAAACAAACCAGTTTCGCATCCTCATAAAAGTGTAGCACAGTACATAGGAATGACAACAAAAAAAATAAAAACATTTTTAAAATGTTTTTGAATATGGACTTTTTTTTTTTTTTTTTTTTTTTTTTTAACAAAAGGTTATGCAAATTCTACATCTCTTAGCAAATTAGCCAGATACTGTGTGGCAGAATTGTTTTAGGTAAAGTTTGAAAACAGAAAACAAATATACAGTAATGTAAAAACAAAGAGGGGGTTATTTTAGATTGCGTATGATGGTGTTGCTGTTTAAATATTTCATGCATTGCACGTTTTTGTATTTATAACCTGACCATAGATAGAGACATAGATAGAGAGCAGTTACTTCCTCAACCACGTACAGTAAGTGGTAACTTTAAAAGCATGCAATACATTTGCATACAGCAGGCCAATCCAGGGCTCTCAAGAGCATCTTTGAAATGTGACCTAGAATAACATTTAGGTGTTTTTGTTCAATTCAATTCACTTTATTGTTATGCAATATTTGTATAAAATTTGATCAATCACACAAACACAGCACCAACCACACCTGGAAACATTTAAAAACTAGTAGCATAGTTTATTTGGCAACCTTATAGACATTTGGACTTATCTTTCTTTATTATTAAAGAGAAAAAGACTTTTCTCTTTTTATATTTAATATTCTAAAATACTTTAGACACACCTATGCAAAATTTGTAAATGTTGGCAGGTCTAGTAATACTGTATACTGGGAGAAAATTCACTGAACATCAGGGCAGTGTAACATTGTGCGTAGACGATTAAACTACCAGAGTCAGAGCAGCCCAGCACACCTGAAAGACTTTGTTTGTAATGTTGCACTGATTGAGCAATGGGGCAGAATAACCCCATCTCCATAGATACTGTAGACATTGAGGAAGTGGGATGTAAAGTTATGTGAAGTAAAAAAACAGGGTAGGGAATTATTAAAACTAAAAAGAGCAGAGTTGATGATAATTACAGTGACCAACTAAACAGTCTCCAACTCAATTTCCTGTTTTCAAAAAAGAAAAAAAAATCTATGTTTATTAAACCATATCCACTATCTCAGAATTGAGAGCATTAGTGGAGAGTGTGAACATAAAGATGAGTAAATCAGTTTATGAAAATCGGTTTATGATTTTGCAGTTGATCTAAAGGACAGCAAGAATTCATCTCAAAGTATCTAAAAGAATGAAGTCCCAGAATCTCAGGTGATCGACAGCAATAAAGGTCAGGGGTAGCTCAGTGGTTAAAGCATTGGACTACGGTTCGGAAGGTCCCAGGTTCAAAGCCCTCAACCACCAAGTTGACACTGTTGGGCCCTTGAGCAAGGCCCTTAACCCTCAACTGCTCAGATGTATAATGAGATAAAAATGTAAGTCGCTTTGGATAAGGGCATCTGCCAAATGCCTAAATGTAAATAATGCACCTTTGGCATCAGATAAGCACATAAACACACACAATTCACTGCACTAATATACTGTAAAGAATGATTGATTCATTAACACATTAAATGTATATTCCAGCTAACTTATGTAACTAATACATAGAGTATTCATTGCTTTTTAGCCAGCAGATGCTACAGCAGATGAAAACCCAGCAAATGTTACAGACTGGCTCTGGTGTGTCTGCTAATGCTGGTTGTTCTCTTGCTGGTTGCTGTATCTCAATGTCAGAATAATATGTATGATATTTGGTGAAATCAGAGACCTTTTTTCATTTATTTATTTATTTGTTTTATTTTTTTATTTTTTGTTTTACCAGGCACAAAACCTGTTCCAGTTTTCATGCAGTGTCACTCGGGCAGTAGTGAGGTAAACAAAAATATACCACTAAAAGGCCCTTAACACTTTACCATGTCAGAATGCTTAAAGTTTATTTTTGACTGTTATAATGAGCCGACACTACACGATGATCCAAATCATTCAACCAGTCAATTAATAATCATTGTCAAGATGAGGGAAAAGTCCTATATGACTATGTCACCACTGACCCCTTTTGGCATTGGGCTTGACTGAAGAAAAAAAAAAAAAACTATGTTGTTTTTCTGTGGTACTGTTGTTGATTTTGCGTTTGGTCTGCTTTGCCAAAGTTGCCACTCCTTGTGGTCTAAGTGTGTTGTGATTAAGGTGGAGCGGCTTGCGTTGGAGCGATATGCTCAGCTTTGTTTCAGTCATAGGGGGTGGCGGGGGCAAACAAAGTATGAGATCACAGAAAAAGTGCCCCAGAAAAATAAAAAACAAACTTGTTAAAAAGGCATTATTAGGAAGCAGAGCAGTCCAGGGCATGAAGCTGGTTGAAGTACAATCTAAGAATATCCTGGTGGTCCATAATGTTATGAGTAGGATGGACAGAGATGACAGTCAGACATTGGACAGTGAAATAAATAACAGGATAGTTCATAGCTTCTGCCAAGTCACTATAAGATGGAGACAGATCAGGGAGTGAAGCCAGTTATCGAGCATCACAACTGAATTATTTGACTCATGTTCAGCACGGACCTTTTAGTATGTGGAACTTTTAAGGAAGCTAAATGTTGTTCAGTAAACAGTGAGTTACGGACATAATGGTAGTGGTCTGAGTTATTTATACATTTACTCTAGAGAAAGAACAAGAGTGAAACATGGTGGCAGCAGCGATATTTATTTATTTATTTATTTTTCTCCTGACGGTGAACAAGTTTTGTTTTAGTGCTTAGCTGAGCAGCGCAAAGTTAATCGCGGAAAAATAATGTGCTAGAGAAGATATGAAACTGCTAAAGCGGAGAGTAGCAGTTGCAATAATGGGACCACTAAAGGAGGAGCTGAACAATCTCTATGAATTAAGTATAATCACTCCAATCGAACTTAGCACTGACTGGATAAACAGTCTGCTTGTCATGAAGAAACGGCAAGTTGAAAATCTGAATAGATCCCAGACTATTGAACAAGGCTTTAAAAAGGAGCCATTTCCCTCTGCCAACAATCGAGGACATTTTACCTGAGCTGTCAAAAGCAAAAGTATTTACGGTCTGCGATGTAAAGAACGGTTTCTGGCATGTCCAATTGGATGATCCATCAAGTTATCTCAACACGTTTGCAGCACCTTACGGGAGATACAGGTGGTTGAGAATGCCTATGGGAATAAGCACCTGAGGTTTTCCAGAGAATGCTGAACCAGGCATTAGAAGGACTTCAAGGTTTAGACATAATCACAGATGATGTGTTAATAACAGGGGAAGGTGAAACACTGGAAATGGTGAGTAAGGACCATGATGAAAAACTGTTCTTAGACAGATGCAGAGAGAGAAACATTAAGCTGAATGCAGACAAATCAAACAAACTAAAAGTAGACCTAGAGAAAGTACAGGCCATAAAAGAGATGCCAAGACCAACTGATGTGAAAGGTGTACAGAGAATTCTGGGCATTGTGAATTATCTGTCCAAGTTTTGCAGACACTTTTCTGATAACTGTGAAGTGCTCAGACAGCTGACACACAAGGACAGTTTGTGGCACTCGTCCGAGGTTCATGAACAAGCCTTTAAGGACAAGGAAGACCTCATAACCAAGACATTGGTACTGCGCTACTACTGTACAGCCTCATGGAACAGCTAGTTTTACAATGTGATGCCTCAGAAACAGGCCTAGGCTCTGTATTATTGCAGAGTGGAGAACCTGTTGCTTTTGGAAGTCGCACACTGTCACTGACTGAACGGGGTTATGCCCAAATAGAAAAACAGTGCAAATCCATAGTGTATGGCATGAAGAAATTAACTCAGTACACATATGGACGAAAAGTGATCATACAGTCTGTCCATAAACCTCTTGAGAGTACCTCTTGGATTACGAACATAATTCGTTCCAGAAGTGGGCTCGTATTCCAAAATACTTGTAAATCCAAGCAAATTTTCCAAAAAGAAATAATGGAAACTTAAATTATTCGTTTCACAGCCCAAAAAAATAAATACATAAAAATAATTAACACAAAATATAATGTAAAAATAAAACAAATTAACCTGGACTTTACCCTTTAAAAAATATTAAAAGATAAATCCCGACAGATAAGTGTTTCCGTTTTTTGCGCGCAGGCATTGTGTATGTGTGTGTGTGTGTCTGTGTGTGTGTGTGTGTGTGTGTGTGTGTGTGTGTGTGTGTGTGATTCAGTAACGGAATCACTGCTGTAAAGTAAAAATAAAACAAATGAACCTGCACTTTACCTTTGAAAAGAATCACGACAGAGCAGTGTTTCTATGTAGAGCAGAGAGAAAGAGTGTGTGTGAGTCTGTGTGTGTCTGTGAAGGCAAAAGTAGGAGGGGCACAAAGCAGGCTGAGCCTTGAGCAGAGAGAGAAAATGGATCTTTAACCTCTCTAATGAGACTTGCTTTTGCTTTACACGTGCCCTGTACACACACACATACAGACACAAAATAAAATATGTTTTACGCGCACACACGTGGTCACTGTGTTATAGTAAACAGTACACGCATGCACATATGCTGATTATACCAGTGAGAGACGCGCACTAAGACCCATCAGGGAAGACAATTACCCACAATTCCACAGCGCAAGAGAGAAAAAAAACTATGGCTCAGTTGTGATCACGTGACGCTCGTCATCAAAACAAGAAGCGCATGCAAGTGAATGGGCCACAATATATATCAAGCGAATTCCAACAGTACAGTAGACGGTGGGAGTTTCAGCATAAAACATCGTCACCCACTCACCTGCAAAGTAATAGGAAGGCGGAGTCTGCTGTCAAGACAGCAAAACGTTTGATGCAGAGAGCCCAGATGTCAGGACAAGATGAAACCAGGTGATCAAGTAAGAGTGCAGCCAACACAGTCACAAAAGTTCTGGCAGAAAGCAACAATTATAGAACAAGTTAACAAATGGTCTTAAAAGATTGAAATGGACAGTGGTGATGTTCTGAGGAGGAACAGAAGGTACCTCAAGCACACTGGCCATCAAGATCTGGTCACAAAACCAGAACAGTGTGCTGAGAACACCAGATCAAAGAATCACTGTACTCAGCCAAATAGTGACACAAAACACTTGTAAATACTGTTACTACTGTTGCTGTTACTAGCATATCAGATCGTATTAATCTAAGACGACAGTATTTGAAGGACTATGTTACTTAAGTTACATATGGACTGTTAATGTTTTATAATGTTCAGACAGTTGATGTTTTCATGTGTGGAAGAAAGTAACAATGTCATTATTTAACCCATGTTGCAGCACAGACCTTTCAGTGTGTGTCATTTTTAAGGAAGTTAAAAGAGTGGTTGGCATGTTGGACTTAGCCACTAAACTACAAGTCGTGATTTTAACCTACTGTATGCTTACATTGACCCCCAATTTCTCCATAAAGCTGGGCCATCAGGGAATTGAGTGCCTATTTCACTGACAATATTTTCACCTGTGCTGTAGTAGCAGAAAACTTGGTTGAGTTTAGCTATATCAAGCACTTATGGGATATCAGATTGACAGTAAAATTAAGTAAACCATCTTTAAGAACCAATCTATGATGAGCATGACCTCTGTGTAGCCTTGACATTTGAGGGAGTTTCTTACAAACAATTAAATCTATATGGGGGTTGAGAGTTTGGTAGAGGTTTAAGTTTAGTGGAACACGAGAAGATGGCTGTATTGATGGATGTCTGAAAACATGCTTGACCAACAGTACTTGACCTATAGAGTAAATATGTTCTTTGCCTGGATGTCCTGGAGTAGGCACAGCAAAAGGCTAGGTAGTCAGATTCCTTAAAGATGTACAGAATCTGGCAGATGCCTTACCCAGAATGACTTAAATTTTATCTTAAAATATATCTGAGTAGCTTGAACTGAAAACAGGCCCATCGTGGCTGTCAGGGATTCCTTCATAATAATAATAAATAATCATAATAAATCATAACACATTTCTTTCAGAAGAATACTATTCGGGTTTATGGGTTGTCCATAAAACGACTGGGACAGAACTCCACCAGCTCCAGTTTGCAAAGAATTTACTTCCACCAGATATGGTTTAGTCGGATTGGGATGTTTTATGAACAAATGCCAAAGAAAAGGCAGCTTTACATTTTCTTGAAAGCAGCTTTAGCAGCTAGTTTTTGAACCAATCAATTAATTTCCTTCTTCAAAAGAGAGATAACACAACTATCAATGGAACTGAAATTGCCTGATGAATCTGCAGGGGAAGTTGGAGAATCCTACGATTCGAACAAGTTCTGTTCTGGGAGTACGGTCGTAAGTCAGATTCATTCTTAAGTCAGACAAAGTCTTATACACCTTTGACACAAATATACAATGTAAAGCATAAACGCACAGGTTTAGTGTTTTGGTTTTGTATTTTACTCTTGTGAGACTGCACCTTCAAATCGCGAGGGGAATCCTGGTGATGCAGCAGGATCAGCTGACCTTGTTTAAGGGCGGTCCGGGAGACGACAAAGCTTTACCTCGTGCTTGAATGGCGCCACTTTGTCTATTTGCGAAATTAGCATTATTCACCATCAGGACAGCTTTACAGGACAACCATTTTGTATCACCGTCCTTCCAGACTGATTCATTGAAAGGTATATACCTTGATCATTTGAAAATGGGTACTAGCTCTGAGTGGATCTTTAGAGGAGTCTAAAGAATAAAAATAAAACAAATGAGGGTCAAAACCAGAATGAGCAAATACCAAATAAATTAATGGTTTGTCAGAGAAGACTTGAATGCATACTTCACAGAGTGCCTGTTTTGAGAACGAACTTATGTACTTTAAACTTTATGATAGACATGTTTGTAGTCAGAGGTGCCCTTTTTTCTCTGGAAAATGGAGTCAGTCTCCAAATTTGGCACCAACTTGGGAATATGGTACAAAAACTTGGTTAATACAGTATGAGGTTATGGGAAAGTGGTAAATGCAGGGGAAGAGAAAAGGGAAATGAGAACGTGAGAGAGAAGCATGATTAGTAATGCTGACTGCAACGTACTGGATAAGATCAATGTAATATAGATGATCAACTAACCTCAGGGTACTTCAAGTTAGATATACTGAACAGGTAAATACAACATTCTGTGGTTTGGGTCAGACTCAGCAGGGATTCCTGGCCAGGTTTAATTCCAGCTTCTGTGTGCATGGAGTTTGCATGTTCTCCCCGTGTTGGTGAGTTTTAGGTCCCCTTTACTAAATAATATGTGATAATGCCGAGCAAAATAAACAAAAAAATGATGTTAAACAAAATATATTGCACAGAATGTATCATTCCCTTTATCACAAATAGCACCAGCTATTCCATTTCATCTGGTCATGTTCCTGCCCCATTTAAAAAGGCTAGTATAAACCACGTAGAACCTCATGAAACCATCCTGGATCCAGTAAACATCAGCAACTATCGGCCAGTATCACTTCTCTTTTTCTTTAAAATTGTTGAAAGCATTTAAATAAAATTGAATGTCTCTTAATTTCTCACAGAAGAACCTCAATAATACTGACCACTTACATTCTGCCCTTGCCCTTCTGCCAGTCTCTAAGAAGCTCCATGCTCCTACTGTAGATTGGCCAGACTGTTATCTGTTCTCATCCTCCTGGACCTCCCAGCAGAATTTTGCATGATAAACCACAAAATTCTCTTGTCCAACCTTGGAAGTCATAGAATTTATGGCACAGAATGATAATGGTTTGCTTCCTACCTGGAAGGTTGGTCATATGATGGATCCACAACTGCCACATGCAGACTCTCTCCTGGTGTCCCACGAGGCTCTGTACTTGGTCCTCTTCTGTTTTCCCTCTGCACTCAATCTCTTGGTCAGGTTATATCCTCACACAGTGGTGACACACTCAACTCAACTAAATTTATTTATATAGCATTTTAACAACAGTCATTGTCACGAAGCAATTTTACAGAATCGAAACATTATGTATACAAGTTTAAAAAAATGTGTGGAACTATTTATCAACTTATCAATATCAGTTTGTAATTGATTGCAAAGGAAAAAAATTACTGAGATTTCAATAGGAAACAACCCTCAGAGCAACCAGACTCAACAGGAAACCCATCCTCAGTTGGGTGATATCTAAAGGATATAGCAGAGCTTGTTTTGTGGTCATACTATGTGCTATGAGGCTGAAAATTCAGTACCATGAGAAAAATGTTTAAATTAATAGGAAGTCCACGTTCATTATAAATAAAATATATAATTTTAATATACACTACTCACAATAAGTTAGGGATATTGTGAGAGACTTAGAGGATGTCATACATACGGTGTTTGTTTCACTTCAGACATTTTTGGGATAGGGAGGCAATTGTATTGGGATGATAGACACCCCTCATTTTGTTGTTTTCCATGTAATAGTCTCATTGTCTACAGGTGTGCCTTATATTGGGGCCAATCCCAAAAGACAACCTTTTTCAATGTGGCATCAATTTCAACATTCTGTGGGTATAAAAAGTTCACTGTTGAGTGTCGTCAGCGTTGCTGGAGAAGGCGAGGTGAGCGATACACTGAGGTCAACATGGTCCCCAGGGTTTGCTTTGGTGGAGAAGTTGCAACAGTCTGGGCAGGCATTACCAGCACAAAACAGATTTGGTTATTGTACATGGCTCAGTCACTGCACGTTCTTACCTCAGAGACATCATAGAACCCATCATCATCCCCCATCATCTGACCTGAACACCATAGAGCACGTCTGGGACCAGTTGAAGCAGAGACTGGATGATCGTACCCCACCCCCATGTGACCTGGCAGAACTGCGTGTAGCACTTGTGGAAGAGTGGAACGCATTGCCTCAGAACAACATCATGAGGCTAGTGAGGAGCATGAGACGTCGCTGTCAAGCTGTCATTGCGGCAAATGGTGGAAACACCTGCTACTGACATTGTCAATTTTTGTTATTTGGGGCTATCCCAGTTATTGTTAGATTTTTGGGGTAATAAATATTAAACTAATGAAAATGGTGTTTCTTCTCATACAATATTAGTAATATCAAAGGAAACTTTTACTTAACTTATTCAAATTCAGAGCAAATAAGAAAAGCAGTCATGTAAATCACAATATCTCTAACTTATTGTGAGTAGTGTATATATGTTGTAAAGTTGGGTTTTTAGCTTGGAGGACTATAGGGATTGACTCACTTGTGGTCTTTCGGTGAACCACATCGTTTGGCACTTCCGCATTAACCTTATTTCCCAGAACTGAAGGTTGCCATTAGATCTTTTGTTGTTTTCTGTCAAACCACATGTATTTATGTAAATTATTTAGCTGAAGGATACCAAAGGAACATATCAACAAAAAAACAGTCCTATGAATTTATTGCCTACTCTTCAAGTTGATGGCTCTCAGACTAGAAATGTGAATCAGTTCAAAAAAAGTCATGGGAATGATGACAATTGATCACAAATATCTTATTAACATGAGAATGAACAGGGTGTTTGAGTAGCTCCGTGTAATATGTTCACCAAAATTATTCATTCATCTTCTGTAATTGCTTTATCTTGGTTCAGTCACAAAGGTTTTAAACAATTAATTTTTATTTCCTATTTAAAAAATGTAAAACAATAAAAGAAAAGAAATAAACCTTAGAGCACAGGGGATTGGTTAAAAGCCTCTCAGTTGCACAACATTAAATTTCACCTTACCATCCAGAGACCATGAGTTCAAATCCTGACAATGCTACAACAATCTGTGAGTCCAGGAGTAAGTAAAACATGCTGTAATTCCTGGGGGGAAGAAGTTTCATACTCTTACTCCTCTATCAATCAGAGTGACATCGGTCAATTGTGAGCTATTTGTAAGCTCATATATGCTGGAGTAGGGTGGCTAGTGTGTTCCTCCATGTGTGTTATGCTGCCATGCGATGTAGCATGATCAGCAGTTCGAAAAGATGCAGTTGGCTGGCTTTACATGTCTCAAAGGAAGCATGTAATAGGCTTTACCCTCCTGGTAGCTCTTAAATGATGGGGTGATCTGACCGGTGGTTGGGAACATTCCCATATTAAAAAAATATACTCAAAAAAATAAACACTTCACTGTAAAAAAATGACAGAAATAATTATACTGTTATGAAAACTTTAATATAACTCATAATGTTATTTGCCTTCCTACATTAAAAACCAGATAAAGTAAAATTACTATTGTTATTTTATTGTAGATAACCTAACTCACATTGTTTTAAGTTGCTCGATAGTTCAAGACTGGAATTTCCTACAAGTCTACCTGAGTCTCCAATAACTACCTGGACTCCGTATTAACATCAATTAACATGAATTGTTATAGCTGAAATGGCTGCCACCTAACACACAGTATGAATGCAGATCAACTCCTGCTTCCTGTTTTTACCCAAATGAGGATGGGTTCCCTGCTGAGTCTGGTTCTTCTCAAGGTTTCTTCCTATAACCATCTTGGGGAGTTTTTCCTTGCCACTGTCGCCCTCGGCTTGCTCACCAGGGACAATCTGATCATTCTGAGTCATACACATTCACATTCCATACAAACTTAAATAATTCTTTTGATTGTGTAAAGCTGCTTTGCGACAATGACAATTG
>JAOTRS010137102.1:0-13004 GCA_028565755.1 Dinotopterus cunningtoni | reverse complement strand
TATAAATAATCCCAGTCAATAGTGGCATCCCATTCACTCCATCTCTTGTTCACGCACGCACGCACACACACACACACTTACCTTTGTGCTATGTCCCAGTCCTTTCTGACAGACACAGAAGACTAAATCAGATTACAGACAACACCCTAGGTACAGAGAAAGAAGAAGTAAAGAAACATGTGATGAAAGCAATGCCCCTCCCTTTCTGTGCATCTAGCTACACTGTGTATTGAACCTACCCAGATATAAGTACATATTGTGCACAGATTTCCATATTATTAATAATCAGGAGCCGAGAACTCAGTACTTGAAACCCTTTTGTTTATTTGAGTTTTTTTTGTTTCTGTCATGTTATTATTCTTATTTTTAATCTGTGATAAATGATAATCCAGACCAAACTGTAGGTTGGTTTCCAGTGTTTAACACTCTGTCAGTAGGTGGTTTTACCTTATGCTACCAGTGGCACCTATTGGTGGAACTACAGCAAAGTGTCTCATATGACCCAAGTGCTATACCCACAATCCAGCAGCAACTTAAGGCAGCTTCAGTAAAGTCTCTAGGGGTGTATTTATACTGATTGGGTTACTTGGCTGCTATCATGCAACTTGCAGCATGCACTTTAGTGTTAGGAAAAATATATGTGCTCTAAGCAACTTGACAAAAACTAGATATTAGGGGGCTACCTGCAAAGGGTCCTTGTTTCTTGCAACTTGCTTACTGTGGTTATAATCAATATTTAAATAAATGTAAAAAATTGTCAACAGAATAATATTGAAATCATTACAGTTTATGGATTAAATCATACGCAAGCATTAAGTAAGCTTCAAGTTCATAAGGCTCACTTGGCTTCATACTGTATGTCCTTTAAATATCACCAAACTTAAAAGTTACAACATTTTAATTCAAATAAAATAAAACATTAACAACAAAAAGAAAAGGGTAACATCCTTAACATTTGTTTGTATGCAGGGAATGAGCAGAAAATAATGAATAGTTCATTAATTCTAGAGTTAAAGATTTTTTTTTTTATTTAATTACAAAAAAGAGCTGATTAAACTTCATTCTTGAAGTTGTACAATATATGTTTAGGACAGTGTCAGTTGAGAACCTGAGACAGCTAAAACAGTGTCAATAGTTAATAGTTTATATGTATAACTTTTTTTGCTCTTCAGGATGGGTGAAAATTAATTAGGCAATATTTAATGGTTGTAGATGTTGTACTATCACTGGAGCACCACCCCATAATGCACCACCCCATTTTGCTCTTATTGTACTTGCATGGTTAGACCAGCATTTTTCAGCATGTTGGCTGGGATGTTGGCTTGTGAATGTTCTCCAAGAGATCCAGATCTCACTACATGTGATTTTTTTCCTGTAGGGCTACATAAAGTCAAAGGTGTACAGGACAAAGCCTTGCACACTGGAGGACTTCATGGCACGGATTCAGGAGGTTCTCAGCAATATCCCAAATTATTTACTTTAGAAGACTTTGCATTCCATCTCCAGCCATGTGAAGAAACTGGTTGAGGCCACTGGTGCCTACACTGATTTTTTTTTTTTTTTTGAGATTTTAAAGATGCAATAAAGTACATGTATAATTTGTTTCAGTAAATTTGTATTAGAAATATGGACTTAATTGCCCATTTTTAATGCCTAGTTACTTTTCACCTACCCTGTACTGTATATAGTGCCATGTCTATTTAGGCATGTCTGAAGAGAAGTATGCAGTTTTGTCCACTAAATGGCATTGTTTTCAAAACATTTGGCTCAATAATCATTTTGAGCCAAACCATAAACTGTTTTTTTACTTTGTTTATTTTTTATCTTTATTTAATAAAAACAATAAAGTTAAATAAATGTTACAGAAAATACAATATAGAACAAAACCAAAGGTAAAACACAAATCCAAAATTGAAATGTAGTTCATGTAGCCTATGAAATGCCATGTAGTTACAAAAATATTTCAAAGCAGGATTTTGTTTCTATATATTTGCATTCATGAAGAAAGTATTTGCCTTGAAGACCAAATAAGTTACAGTAATCACAAATTGCAGTTCTCCATGTACTGTAACTGATCTACTATAAACTTTATTATAAGAACTGAAAAAACCCTCCTTAATGTCACCCATAGGTTTTCTGAAGAGTGCTTTTGAAACTCGAAACTTCAACGTCTTCATTTGAGTCTTTTTTATGGCACAAGTGGAATGCTTTCTGCATTCACCTTCAAAATTCACTGTTTAATGTCACATCCCATAAAGCTAATAACATGCTGTAACTTTTTGGGATGTAAATAAATAGATTTTTGAGGATTTGTTTGTTTTAGCTGAAGAGATTACAAGTTATGCAAATTAATACAATGACACTAATCTGGTTTATGCTTTCAGGCTTTTTGTTTACCAATATGAGTTTAAATGTCACATCCATAATGCTGGAAACACCCCATGGTTTAGTCCAAATCTCAATCCTGTCTCAATAGCACATGTACTTCATATTCCTGCATACATGTTCTGATTACACATTATATTGTTGTCAAAATAACTGTTGTTAATTAATTTACTTAAAGGGGTCAATGTCATGTCACTGTAATTTTCCATTAAATTGAAATAAATGGGTAGTAAGCCCAAAACTCAAATATCTCAATAGAAACTTTAGTCTCAGAATAACAAACTCAACATCAGTCATAGTCTTTCTTTATTGACTAGATCCCACTAAGCATTTATGATGGGAATAGGAAGGGGATCTGAACCCCCTAACTAAAATCTAGTGAAATTAATTGTCTTCAGAATTCACCAAATTAATAAATAGAGTCCACCTGTGTGTAATTTAATCTTAGTAAAAATACAGCTGCTCTGTGAAGCCCTCAGAGGTTTGTTAAAGAGCATTTGTTAAAGAACATTCATGAAGCTCAAGTAACACACCAGACACCAGAGATAAGGTTGTGGAGAAGTTTAAAGCAGAGTTAGTTTATTTAAAAAAATCCTAAGCTTTGAACATCTCACGGAGCACCGTTCAATCCATCATCCAAAAATGGACAGAGTATGATACAACTGCAAACCTACCAAGACTTGACCATCCACCTAAACTGACATGCCAGGCAAGGAAAGCATTAATCAGAGGAGCAGCCAAGAGGCACATGGTAACTCTGGAGAAGCTGAAGAGATCCACAGCTTGGGTGGGAAAATCTGTCCACAGTACAACTATTTGTCATGCACTCCACAAATCTAACCTTTATGGGGGAGTGGAAAGAAGGAAGCTATTGTTGAAAGGAAGCCATAAGCAGTCCCATTTGCAGTTTGTGGGGACAGAGTAAACATGTGGAAAAAGGTGCTCTGGTCAGATGAGACCAAAATGTAACTTTTTGGCTTCAATGCAAAATCACATGCACATCACCCTGAACACACCATCCCCATCGTGAAACATGGTGGCAGCATCATGTTGTGGAATGCTTTTCTTTAGCAGGGACAAGGAAGCTGGTCAGAGTTGATGGAAAGATAGATAGAGCCAAATACAGGGCAATCTTACCAGACTTTATAATGACTCCAAAACCACCTGGACTCCATATTAACTTAAAGGTTCCAGCATGAACTTCCAACTGCCTAACACACAGTAGTATGACTGCAAAACAATTCCTGCTATCTGTTATCACCAAAATGAGGATGGGTTCCCTGTTGAGTCTGATTTCTCTCAAGGTTTCTTCCTATTGCCATCTCAGGGAGTTTTTCCTTGCCACCGTTGCCCTTGGCATGCTCATCAGGGACTAACTAATAATTTTGATTCATACACATTTTTCACATTTCAACTAATTTTTATAAACTTTTTTTACGTAAGTCTGCTTTGCAACAATGACAATTGTTAAAAGTGCTATACAAATTAAATTGAATTAAATTGAACTTGAAACTGGGGCAAAGGTTCACCCTCCAGCAGGACAATAACCCTAAACATACAGTCAGAGCTACAATGGAATGGTTTAGATCAAAGCATATTAATATGTTAGAATGGCCCAGGCAAAGTTCAGACCTAAATCCAATTGAGAATCTGTGGCAAGACTTAAAAATGGCTGTTAACAGATGCTTTTCATCCAATCTGCCAAGAGCTTGAGCTATTTTGCAGAGAAAAATGGGCAAATATTTCACTCTCTATATGTGCAAAACTGGTAGACACATATACCAAAAGACATGCAGCTGTAATTGCAGTGAAAGGCGGTTCTACAAAGTATTGACTCAGAGCGGTGAATACAAATGCACACATTTTTTTTTAGAAATTTATGTAAAAAAATCAGAAAACCATTTATAATTTACTTTTACTTCAAAATTATGTGCCCATCTATTCAATCAGACTACATGGGCCACCTTCACTCCCCACATGCATCAGTGAGCTTTGGCCACCCATGTCCCTGTTGCCAGTTTTTCTTTCTATGATCACTTTTGGTATTACTGCAGTCTGGGAACATTCCACCAGAGCTACAGTTTTGGAGAGACCGAGTCACCCAGCCAGTACAATCTGACCCTTCTTACTGTAGCTACATTTTCAATATCTCATTACAATGGTGGCTGGAAATGGGTGGGATATATTAGGCAGCAAGTGAATGATAAATGTGAAGAAAATGAATAAAGAATGATTGAATAAAATAAAAACTGTTGTTTTCTAAAACCTCTTTAATTTAATGTTATTTTCATATACACAATGACAATTGTGATTTTTTTTTTATTTTAAAGATTAGATAATTGTGTGTTACTTCACTTTAGACAGTGTCTGCATCACTGCATCACAATGCATTGCTGAAGCAACTGAAATTCCTTGCGTACACCAGCCCCAGGTGGAGGTAAAGGGAAGAAGAAGAATTTCACAAATGGATTTTTCATGCTTTAGTTTCTCTGCTAAAATTCATTTCCTTGTGTAAAGTAATGAAAAACTTGCCCTGGAATGCAGCACTTGACTTGTTGTTATGATTTGTTATGATCTTTTTGAAACTGACATATGTTGACACACACACACACACACATACACACACACAGATACATATAAAATTATTTAAAAAAATAAAACAATGTGTGCAATAATAAGTACGCCCATGACTGAGTAGCCTGCAGATCCATAACTCCAAGTAATCAGTTCCTGTATTACTTGGTCTCTCATCACTTCATTATGTAGAAATGTTGGTCCATTCTTTTTTACAACATTGATTTAGTTTATTAAGGTTTATGGGCATTCGCTTTTTCACAGCTCCGCTATGTTACCGTTTATCATAATTATTATTGAAGTCATCCCTTGATCATGTGAAGAATGCCAGGACAGCATAGATGACACCAATGGGCTGTAATGGACACGCCAAAGGCATTATATGTTGTGATGAAAAAAGAAGCCATTTTTTATTATAAAATTGTTAAACTGTTCATAAAATATAGGGGGAAAGTTTATTCATCAAGTTGCCTAGTTCACTGAAACTACTTGTCTGTCCTTTTAAGATTAGCTAATCAGCACAATCTCAAGCACTGAATGTCAATCACATAGGGCCCCTGGTTTGAGTGTGTGGGAGAGGGTACAGTATGTACTGTATGTAAAATATGCTACTCGGAAATCTGGTTTGTGTAAGATATAAGGGCAGTTTAGCGAAATGAGGGTTTACTGCAGCAAAAACACATCTTAGTATCTGAGCTCAGGTTATTGTCTGTCTGACTCATGTAAAGCATGTACAGTCATGGCCAAAAGTCTTTGAGGATGACAAATATTAATTTTCACAAAGTCTGCTGCTCAGGATACTGTACTCTTAGCATGACACATCACTGGACAAGCTTTTTACTGGATGCCCCAAACAATCAGAAAAGGGAATTCATCAGGAAAAAGGTGACTTTACCCCAGTCCTCAGCAGTCAAATCCTTGTACCTTTTGCAAAATATAAGTTTTTTTTCTGGAGAGAAGTGGCTTCTTTGCTTGCCTTCTTGGAATGTATGAAGATAAGTGCTACCATCAGTTGTGTGTCACAGTAAAGCATTCTGTGACCATTCATGTGTGGGGTTGCTTCTCAGCCAAACGAGTTGGCTCACTCACAATTTTGTCTAAGAACACAGCCATGAATAAAAAAATGATACAAAAACATGCTCCAAGAGCAACTTCTCCAACCATTCAAGAACAATTTGATGATGAACAACGCCTTTTCCAGCATGATGAAGCTCCTCGCCATATGGCAAAAAAATCTCCAAGCGTTAATTATGCAAGAATGGGCTGCCATCAGTCAAGATGTGGCACAGGCGTTAATTGACAGCATGCCCGGGTAAATTACTGAAGTCTTGAAAAAAAAGGGTCAACACTGCAAATAATGACTCTTTGCTTAAACTGAACATAATTGTCAATAAAAGGCTTTGCCATTTATGAAATGATTGCACACACACACTTCAGCCTACAAGGCATGTCTTTAGACTGGTTAAGGAAGCCAGAGGACCAGAAGGAACCCGACTGAGCATGTGGAGAACAGTGCAAAAATTACCTAAATATTAGGAGATTAGGATCTCTACCAGATGATTGATTTGCCAGCTTTAGAAACATTCTATGACTATGACTCAGAAGTATTTTACTTTTGATTACAGTCATGTGTAAAAGTTATTACCCCCTCTTTCATTTTTAAATGTGTTTTTGTGTAAAAAAAAAATATATATAATGAAAATCTTCTGATTCTAGCAGGTCATTTTAATAGGCAAATATAACCTCAGTTGAACAAAATATATATTTTTTTGCACTATGCCAAAATTACAGTAATGTAAAAACACATGGCCAATAATTAGTAGCCCATGAAATTTAAGGAGGTAAGTTTCAGCCAGGTGCTTCAGATCATCAGTCCTTGATTAAATTGATCATTAGCAGGTGTGCAGCCCTCTATAAAAGCAGGCAAAATTAAAACCACTACCTCCTAAAGCTGGGTCGAAATTGGGCCATGCAACAGAGCAATGATGTAAATCTACATCAGAATGGCTGAAAATGTAGGAATCAAGATTTTGGAATGGAATTACAGTATGTCCAGACTTTAACCCAATTAAAAGTCTATAGCAAGGAGAGCTGTGCATAAGCGAATGCCCAAAATCCTCAATGAACTGAAGCAATGTTGTAAAGCAGAATAAGACAAATTCCTACAAAACAGTGTGAGAAACTGGTAAAGTCGAACAGAAAATGATTACTTCAAGTTATTGACATTATGGACAGTAACGCTTTACAGTAATCCGTCCTAGAGGTAACAAAAGCATGAACTAGTTTTTTTTTTTTTTTTGCAAAATGTAATGACAATATATGTACTATCTCAGCAATATTTCTGATATGAAAAAATGTTATCCCAGTAATATTATCTATATCAGCTTCAAATGAAACACTGGAGTCAATAATCACACCAAGTTCTTTACTACTGCACATGATAAAACAGAAATGTCATTCAGGGTTACTGTGTGATCAGAAAGCTGTATGTGGTCACCAGTAGTTGTGTCTTGTCACAATTAAGTAGGAAAAAGTTAAAAAGCATTCAGTGTTCTTCAACATTATTATCCAGGTGTCTTATCTCAGATTCTGACTTTTGGATTACTATAATTGAGACACATGTAATAGAAAAGAAAAACATACATTTTATGTAATCCAAATGCTTAAATAACAATAAGGCATAATATTGTTGACACAATTTTTAAACCATTCACAGCTTACAGTATGAGGATTAGACATAAACAAATATATAGAAATAAATTCAGTAGGTAATAATAAGTACTGCCTAATATAAAACAAACTCCATAATAGAGCTTGTGTGTTTAAGCAAAACAATAAAAAGTCTGATTATTTCATCTTCTTTTATTCTTCAAAACATTTTGCTCAGCTTTCTTAAAATCTTTCCAGTAAAGTGCTGAGGATTATTTTTGCAATTGCCCACAGGCAAGAATCAGCTTCCTCATTAGGTCAGTAAAAAACTTACTGCCAGTAAGGGGGAACAACATGTGGTCCATTAAAGTCAAAGCAGTAGTCCTTATTGAGTTCACCATACCTTGAAAATATGGGATGGAAGCAGCCTTTGAATGGACGAAACCAAATATTCCAACCTGGCTTTTCCTATTCATATACATTATTAATTGTTTTTCCTTTTATGTATACGCTTCCCTAGACATTGTTTATCTTTTACATATTGCTATTATGTCTGTTAAAATAATTGTAATTACTAATGATTCTATTTAACTAGTGTAATGATAAGTTTTTTCATTATTTATTGTTATTTGTTTAGCTCAACATAAATATTTTACTTGAAGTTTTAAAGTTGTGTAATGAGATTGGCAAACATAAACTTGTAGGACACAGTAGGTAGTCACATTTATTTACAAGAGACTGTGCTAGGTATTCATATGACAGGTACATTGAACTGCGGCTGTGACAAGTATCATTCATCAGCCAATCATAAAAGATTAGAGTTAGTATTAGTGTTAGCCACTCAAAAGTAAAAAAAAAAAAAAAAAAAGGCAACTATCTAAAGCTATAACTTAAAATATAAATATTTTATAGTTTTTGTCCTACCATCTTGAACTGGGCTTACTCTCACTTGGTCCTGACCACGTAGAATGCTTGTATGAAACAGTGATGAACAGCTGAACAGACATAAAAGAGCCTGGGTGATGCAAGGCGAGTCATTCATAATTTAAAGGATACAAATGTAACTAAACCCAAGATGTATTCATAGGAGTATTCTTGTCCTTACTGTTAAAACTCAAATGCATCCTCTGCCACATTCACAAAATAAAGTCTCCCCCGATTTGATCTTTCTCGAAATACTTCAATTCACTCTCAATAACACTCCCATGAAATTATTCCTCAAAATATCACTCAATGTAAGCTTTCTCTTAATACAAACTTAGCCTCTAAATGAATCCTTATTTGGTATAGTTTCAACTCACACGATATAATCTTCCTAATATAGAAAACCAGAGTGGCATGGTGCTGCATTGTAGTCTGGCGTTGGACGATATCTCTATGTGGAGTGAAGCATTCAGAGATCTTATAAAGAGGTGTGACCAAGTGTCAAGCATTTACACTGATTAACCTGCACAACGGCATCACCTAAGTGCAAATATTTGGCCAACTATTTCATTAACTTTATAAACAGAGGCAAAACATTTTAAATTATATCATTATTTACATTGTATTTCCTGATTGTATCTGCAATTATTTTATTAGTTCTGCTTATACTTTATTTTTGTGACCTGAACAGCAATTTTTTAAAACTCTTTAAAAAAAAAATTAAAATTCCATTTAAATTCAGCAGTAAGCTGCTGAAGTATAATTTTGTAGGGGTTTTTAGGAGTTTCCAGAATTTTCTTGAAGCAACTGCTTTTTTCTCATGGTTGATATGGGAAGAATGCACCTGCTATCATACTGTATATCCAGATATTTTATCATCCATCACCCCAGTGCCACACAGCACAGAACTCCTAGTGCCTACTCTTCTAAAGAAAGATCAGCTGTCTTCAAAAGAGACAACAGTTCAGAAGAGGATGAAGAAGATGTTGTTGATCCAGATTACAGAGATGCAGTATGAGGGGGAAAACCCATACTACCCCAACCAGAAAGACCTCAACGACTTGGTGAGAGACCTTGGTCTCAAGAAAGCATCATGAGCTTTTGACATCGAGACTCAAGCAGTGGAATGTGCTAAATGCAAGTGTGCATGTAGCAGATTAAAGAAAGCATCAAGTATTTTTCAAGCTTCCTCAACAACAGTGTGACTGGTCTGTTTAAGGCAACAATGTGACTGGTCTGTTTATAGCAATTCAAATTTCCTGTAACCTCAGTGAGTGGCTCCTCTTCATTGACAGTTTATACAGGATCCTCAAAGCTGTGCTGCTTCATAACAGAAACATGTATTCATCTCTTCATCTCATCTCTCTGAGCCACTTAAAGAGGAATACATACAGCAGTGTTAAAATCATGTTAGATGCTTTCAAGTATAAGGACTACCGTTGAATGGTGATCAGAGACTTCATGGCAAAATGGTGGCATTCCTAATGAATCTCCAAGGAGGCTTCAGGGACACTACCACAGGTGAGACTGTCCAGAGTAAACAGTGTTCGATATGGGCAGAAACAATGTCAAATGAAAACCACTGGTTGACCGACGAAAATTGTTTCTACCATTGCATATACTGTAATATTGGGCTTGATGAAACAGTTTGTCAGAGATAAAGATAAAGTGCTAAAAAATCTGCAGCCTTTATGTACCTCTAGGAATTCTTCCCACAACATCCAGAGGCTAAAGTGAAAGCAGGGATCTTCATAGGCCCACAAATAAACAAGATAATGGAGTTCAAGGAATATCCTAAGAACCTTACCAGGACACAAAAAGCCAAACTTTGTTGCTCTTTGTTGTTGATCACAAAAACAAAGTTTGAAGGAAAATTTTACTCATTTTACAACCTCTCTAAGTGTGAGCTAATAAGAAATAACAATTACTATTCAAGAACAAAAATTGTATTACTTAATTACATGTTATGAAAAACAGGATTGTTCGTTCTTCTACAGACTTCACTTGAGTTTATGATGTTCTTCAGGCTCTCCAGATTTTCCTGTGTGAAATGTCTCACATCCGTTTGTGGATGTGGACGATGTTCCTGCAGTTGGGGCAGGAGTGTTCAACGTCCCTGCAGGACTTTGTGCAGAAAGGAATTAAGCAGCATGGCCAGATGCTGCAGAGAGAAGGCAGAGAAATAGTACTGTAAAGTGGTGTGTGATTGTGTTTTATGTGTATGTGAGAGTATGATATTCTTTACCAGAAGACAAAGAGTGTCCCAAAAATTGTCCAGGTAATGAGTCCATTGACAGATCGAGTAACCGTGACAACCTGCCGCTGGCAGAATTGACACTTCATTGATGCAGGTAAGGATTTCATAGGAGACTGCATTACTGCAATTACACAAACGCACATTTATTTTTAAACACTATTACAGCATGTAATCTTAAAAAGAGGAAATAAGTAGAGTGTGTAAACTCAGCACAGTGAGTATGACAGCTAAAGCTATTTAAAAAGTTTCTGAATTTGCTCGTATTTTCACATTTTAGTTTTTAATTTTCTTTTTTTTTTTTGCTTTATTGTCTTATTTTTGCCATTTTTTTGTTTTTTTTAAACAAATTTCTAAAATATTACCAGGGGGCTGGTCCGCTGCTACAGGTGGAGTTGAATGCTGGTCAATGATCACATGCTGAGAAGCAGGTTGGAGAAATAGGGGAGGTGGATTTTCAATGATCACAGCTGCTGGTGCAGGCTGATTGATTACATAAGCCATGTTGTGTGGAAGCAGATGAGGTTGCTAAGGTGCTTATTCTGATGCTTCTGTAAAGAATATGGGGAGGAAAAAAAAAGTAGAAAGAATGAAATCCAAATTTAAAGTCTAAAAGATTTGACTGATACTGTAAATATGCAGAACGGTTTCACAACTGAGTGTAAAAGAAAGGAATGCAGCCCTGCACCCTATATACATCATTATTCATCAGGGTGATAAAAGTATAATAATTGATCAATAAAGCTTAAATAATGATGCATTTAGTTATTTACAGTACTATATAATTATATAGCACCTTTTTAGTACCTTTTGTCTGCATATCTGCAAAATGTCTGTCATTTTTTCGAAAATTATTCAGAAAAAATAAATAAATAAAAATAAAATGAATCACATCATATTTTATGAATCACTTTTTTTATTTAACTAAATAGTTAATTGAAGCTGACACTTTCTTTTTTTTCTTTTCAATTTGTATCAATGGATGTTTTACAAAAAAAGAAAAAATATACTTTTGCATGTACTGTAATATGTTGCCTACTTTAAACCTACATTTACTCACACACGCACACAGAGAGAGAGAGAGATACTGTAGAGATACTTTCGTGCTCTGTTTCAGTCAGTTCCTTTCTGACAGACACAGGAGACTAAATCAGATTACAGACAACACCTTATATTATGAAGAAGGAAAAGAATGAAGGCATGAGGGTACATGTGGTGAAAGCAATGCCCCTCCTTTCTCCCTTTGCATCTAGCAACACTTTTTTTTAACCTGTGATAAACAATAATCCAGACCAAACTGTAGGTGTTACAAAGATTGAACTTTGTCAATAGATGTCTCTCCCTTATGCTACCAGTGGCACCTACTGTAATGATGGAACTGCAGTAAAGTTCTGGTGAAGCAGCTCAAGGGAGTAAAAAAAAATTGGTGCTGTACTATATGGCTTCTTGCATTCTTCAGTCTTAAAATTAATCCTAGTATTTATGATTGTTAGTTTGTCCAATTATATTTAAGCCTGGGAAAATTGTAAAAAAAACAAAAAAAAAAACAAGGTTGTATTTCCTGCAATGTCAATGCAATATTTTTTTATTAAAAGCCTTAAAATAAAACTGCACTTCAAATCTACTTCTAATTCTAATTCCATCTTGATTGGTTTTATTTTACGATGCAATGTAAATAGGCAAAATGCAAAGTAAAATTATTACAGTTGAGCTATCAAGCTTAAATTATTATGGACCCTGTATATGGGGGACAGACCTGTAAATCTCTTAAGTTTCTCATTATTTACATTTGGGAGACACCAGAGCAACTTACATTTTTATCTCATTATACATCTAAGCAGCTGAGGGTTAAGGGCCTTGCCCAAATTGGTGGTTGTGGGATTTGAACCTGGGACTTTTCAAACCATAGCCCAATGCCTTAACCACCGAGCTACCCCTGACCCATAATTCTACTTACAGTATTCCACTTCAGAATATCAGCTGGGTTCTGGGGTTAAATCCCAAGTAGTGGTAAATAGAAAGCTAGTGAACTTTTGATTTAGGATTTGGGATTCAATCTTATGTTAGAAGTTAGCTTTCTAGATTGCCTTTGGCAAAAATAAAACAATGGGGCAATTCGAAACAACTTAGAGGCTATTTTAAAGTAGACGCTGATTAAAATTACAATGATGTCAGATGTGTTTTCTGGCTAAAATCCATTAGTGACTGGTTGTGAATG
>JAOTRS010137071.1:0-13006 GCA_028565755.1 Dinotopterus cunningtoni | reverse complement strand
ATATGGGGTTGTTTAAGTTGGTCAGGTCTAGGTTCATCAA
This sequence comes from Dinotopterus cunningtoni, assembly GCA_028565755.1. Lineage (NCBI taxonomy): Eukaryota > Metazoa > Chordata > Actinopteri > Siluriformes > Clariidae > Dinotopterus > Dinotopterus cunningtoni. The sequence goes on along the minus strand of JAOTRS010137071.1, from coordinate 12,966 downwards.
CATTATGTGGAAATAAAATAAAGTCAGATGAATAAATTAATGTACTAAGAACAGGCTATCATTTCATAAAACTTTTTCAAGGCAGTATACCACCCTATTGTGATATAGTGGGTGTCCTATGTAAAAATACAAAGAGAAAGGACTATGGAATTTTAAAGAAAGAAAGAAAGAAACAAAGAAAGCAGTGAAGTGAACATGTAGAATTACTGTGATACATAAAACCAAACATGAACTTCAGTTCTCACTTTTAGTTCTGCAATTTCTGAGCACTGACACAACAGTGACGCAGTCTTATATTTCATGTTCAAAAGGCTGTGTAAATGCTTTAACATGTAAAACATAACACTCAGTAAGATGATTTCATTGCTAGCATCACCATGTGTCAAGACTTGTATTGCTTATAATGAGTACAAAAAAAAAGTAAATGTGCTTACAAACTAAAAGTTCTTCATTTTCCTATAACCTCAAGGTCTAGTGTGTGTAGATCCTCTGACACCACATCAAGTCGCCGACTCTGATGATATTTAATTTAATTGAAGGACATTTCACACATTTTATTAGTTTATAGTTAGATTTACAGTATGGTTGAGGAATGTGTAAGAGACAAGTAGTTCCTGTTCTCACTTACATTAGAAGTGTGATAAACAGTCATTCTCTCACCAGCCTCTCTTTCTCTCTAAGCCTGTCATTTCACCGAGAAACCAGAAAGCATAAACTGCTCTGTCCTGAAGACGTTAACCGTTTCGAAACACCCGGAAAAGATACTCCTTCCAGTAATACCTCCACATTAGTGGCTGAACATTTAAATTTGTTAAACCACTAGTTCATCACTAGTCTCAGATTATGTCCACTTTATACATTCTGTGTATAAACTGTTACCATAGAAACTGTAAAAAGCCTCATCCATATAGCTGTTTTGTTGCTGAATATAAAATCAAGACCAGTGCCATTTCTTTAGAATTTCTTCTCTGTTGAGAATTTTTATTTTTTTTATCTGACTCTTGGACTAAGCATGATTTAGTAGCAATTTTCATGTTTCATTCTGCTACATACTGTAGGTACCCCACTTTCTGACTGATGTTGATTTAACAGAAAGCCACTGTTATTTTTTCTGTTTATGTGTTGGATAAAGGCGCAGGTCTTGAAGTGAGACTCGACTAGAGTAGGCCAGACTCATTTTATACTTCATCATTCCTACTACTCAAATCCATCATCCTCTCCACCCATGTGATTTATCCCAGAGCTGATTACTGCTAGTTATCCGTGCCAGCAAAGTCAAACCCAAATTAAAAGATTTGCTCGATTTGCTTTTTCTGTGTCGGAATTAGTTTGACTCAATCCCACATAGACATGCAGGGAAACATGCTGATGTAGCCTACGCACATGTACTTCTTACCCTTTACCACAACACCCCACCGCACCCTACCACTCTGAACATATACATACTCACACACACACACACACACACACACACACACACACACACACACACACACACACACAGCCTGACCAGCCTCACATTTGGCCAACGGATGTAAACGTATTTGCCTGACGCATTAACAAGGCGTTAGAAGTACAGTACACTGTGCCAGGGTGACAGGAGGCTAAATCATTTCTTCTCTCCTATTTTAATCAAGTGACAGATGGAAAGCTCAGGCAGACAGTGTGTTTGCGTTGCAAAATTGGGTGTGTACTAAGGAATTTGTGGTTTTCCATCATGAATGGTAGCACAAGCCTGAGGTTCAATGTCTTGCTTATGTATAGCCGATGACTAAATGTGTTTTTTAGTTGCCCTGGTGTGCTCCAGGTGTTTAACTTGACTGTGATTAGTCGACTCAGTGAGAAGGTATTCTCTGTAAATCTCATCACTGTCACTGAAAACTCTTTATACAGAGTTTTATTCTATGATCTCATACAATGGCATCATTTTATTACCTCCTATTATCGGATCTGGGTCTAAGGTAAGATGAAAGATTTAAAGAAGGTTAATGCTGACATTCATTGAACTTGCACAGAATACAGCTGATTTATTTGTATGTAAAGGTCTAGAAAACCCTTCCCATGGTGAAATCTTGACATTTTGACACACGTAAATGCAGAGAAATGACGTCCTGAACTAGGAATGTAGTTGGTAGGTCTGGTTACCTTTAAAAAGGAAAAGAAAAATAATAGCATTGAGATTTCATTCTGATTGCCATGACAGAACACAGATTTTTGACAGACAGTGTCTGAATACAAACTGAATTAATTAAGTTGTCTGTTTCGCTACGGAAGGTAAATATCCCTTGGCAATTACTTTTGGGGTTTTTTACTCAATGTGTTTTTTGCAGACGGATCTCTTGGGAAGGATAAACAATCAAATCAAAATAATTTCCACAGAGCCTCAGGAGATCACAAATTTGTTGTTTCCCAGTGGTCATGAGCCAGGGGTAAAAGGAAAGTATTGTTCCTTACGTACGAGGCATGGGATATAGTTAGATGACACTTGCCAATCATGAGACTCTAAAATCATGTATAAGGAAGAGGGCAGGTAACTCCTACTGAGAATGAGCAGTGGCTAGCATTCACCCTCTCTGGTTAGTACAGGTAGCTGTGGTTTAATCAGGGTGGCTACAGTAGCTAGTGAGTGGGAATTTTTGAACAATCATAATTGAATAAAAATCCGTATGGAAAGAATACATTCTTTAAACTTCACTTTTACTGTTCATCATATTTATGGTTTCTTTAAACTTGCCTCAGTATTTATTGGCATGTAACATGAGTGGCTCAAAAGATTTACACTTTCTGGCTTTGATTATGACGTGCAATTCTTTGGCCAGTTCACGTGTAAAAATGACTCCAGAACCAGTCTCTCTCATTCAGTCTGAGCCGAGACCTAACCAATTGAAGCACCCCTAGATCATAACGCTGCTTGTACAGTGACTATTTTTCCATTGCTCCAAAGACCTGCATAGTCTCACTACAAGTGGTTTTCATGTTGTCCCACAGCTGAGTTCTCATTGTGTTGCGCATGTTGAAACATTTTCTGTATTAAACACAGCTATGATTTCTGCTGTTGTTTTTCTTACTATGCAACTTCACCAAGTGTTTAAGTGATCTGTGATCTGAGAAGTTAACAGTTCTGCATCATGAACAGCATTAGCTTCCTGGTTTTAATTATGTGTTGGACAGTCATAAACCCAATTCCAGTAATTTTAATGTTTGTTTTGCTTGATGCATGCCAAAAATTTGACCTTTCTGAAATGGATTTATTTATTTATATATTTTTAGCCAAGTGGTATTTATAGAGAATAGGCAATGACATCCTTGCGCATTCCATTTAGGGCAGGAGTAGGAAATTAATGTGCTCAATCTATACAAACATTAAGAGAGACTTATCAGTTTTGATCTTTTTTTGTTGTAACGGGTATAACTCACAGGTAGCACCCCAGACACACAGACACAAGGCAAGGTCATACAGAACAGGGTAATTTTATTTAGAAAAAAAGGGGAGAAAGGTTGTGAGGGTGTGCACGTGTGGGTCTGGTGGCAGTGTCCAGCTGGCATGTGGGCATGAGGCTTGGCGATTGATGGAGGCAATGGTGGCAGATGGAGGCAGGAAGGGTGGCCCTAATCCTAACCCTTGAACGCCTCTACTTCACTGACTGGCCCCTCCCAGTTGTCCTTGGGCACGGCCACAGACGGTAGTCCCTCCTGACATCTGGCGGCTGGGTGGCTTTCCCGGCTGGAAACAGGGGCCTTAACGTGAAAACACAGTGGCCTTTTTCTCTTTTGCAGCAGGATCATGAAAGCTGTAAAAGGAGCTTACAGTCTATCGGCTATCCTCAATGCACAGATCAAACGGCTGCACTTAGTTCCTTGAGGCGTGTTACATCACCTGCTTGCGTGCCACTCTTCTGCATTTTAAGCCTCCGCCGCGAGACTCTGCTCTGTAGACCTCCAGGACCTCGGGATACACGCCCTGCCTTGTTTCTTATAACACTGAGAAAGTTAAAGATGGAACCTAAGATCCATTAAAGATGATTATTAGCCAGCCATGCCCATTTCCAAGATCGACAGAAGATTGAGGCGCACACCATCACATTTATTTTTACCCTTGTATTTTAATAGTTTACTTACAGTAATTAATACCTTTTAATATAAATCTTTTTGGTAATTAAAGGTTGCAGTAAATTTTTATATTTTTTTACAAGTTGTATTTGCGCTGCTATTGGTACGACAAAGTTTACATATACAGTGAAACCTTGGATTGCGAGTAACACAGTTTGTGAGTGTTCCGCAAGACGAGCAAATATTTTAAATAAATTTTGACTTGAAAATCGAGCAAGTCTTGGTTTACGAGTATCGAGTATCATGTATCACGCATCTCGCTGGATCTTAGTGCTCATCTCTTACTGGTATCATCAACATCCATGCACGCGTGTACTGTTTACTATAACACTGTGACCACGTGTGTGCGTGTAAAACATTTTTTATTTTGTGTTTGTATGCGTGTGTGTACAGCGCTCGTGTAAAGCAAAAGCAAGTCTCATTAGAGACGTTAAAAATCCATTTTCTCTCTCTGCTCAAGGCTAAGCCTGCTTTTTGCCTGCTGTGTGTGTGTCTTTTTACTTAATATTTTGTGTTAATTATTTTTATGTATTTATTTTTTTGGGCTGTGAACCGAATAATTTGAGTTTTTTATTATTTCTTATGGAAAAATTTAATTTGTTTTACGAGTGTTTTGGAATACGAGCCCCCTTCTGGAACGAATTATGCTCGTAATCCAAGGTTACACTGTATGTACTTCAGCGCTGCACTAATCAGTATTATGTTATGTAAATTAAGAGATTTTAAACCAAATCAGTTTTATTTAATTTTATAAACATTTATTTAGGTAATACATGGTATGCAGCATGGTGGCTTAGTGATTAGCAATGTTGCCTTGTACTGTACCTCCAAGGTCGAGGGTTCGATTCCTGCCTCGGGTCTGTGTGCATGGAGTTTGCATGTTATCCCCTTGCTTGGTGGGTTTCCTTTGGGTTCTTCAGTGTCCTCCCACAGTCCAAATATATACAGATTAGGCTAATTGGCGTTCCCAAATTGCCCATAGTGTGTGAATGTTGACTGGATGTCCATAAATACAATAGTCATCATTAGCCTCTATGGTCCCTAGTTGGACTACAGATGTTCCTAGATGGATGGATAGAACACATGGAATGGTATGGAACATATAAATAATACAGTTAATGCAGCATGTAAAGTTTGTTCCCTGGATAGCTTGACTGCAGGTTACAGGTTGCAGTGTTGTTCACCTCTAAGAGCTTGCTGTTTTTTATCTTTCCGTTAAACCCCTCAGTGTGCATTGGTTCAATATCTGTCGCGATGAGATGTAACAAGAGCCCCAGTCAGGATGTTAGTCTAGCATTTTCATAGAGTAGCAGCAACCCTACATTATATATGCAAATAGCAGGTTATAACTTAGCAGTGTGAAAATGCAGTAAATACACAAACACATGTCAGGAAATGTGGCTAAAGGTAATGATGGTTTGTCTTACAGCTGCTACTCATGCCATGTGATGTCTCTTCATTTCTTATGTTTTCCACACCGGCCATAAAACAGTCATTGCAGTTCACTATTCCACAATTGTCGCCCCAATCACTGCTGTGCAGGTGTGAATGTGTTAGATCAGTTCATCTGTTACTGTGGTCCAAGTGAAAATGGATGCCCCGCTTGTGATTTGCACAAAACGAAAGCTGCGTGCAGTGATTTGTTTTTTTGTGGTCTGAGGGCGTACCTGGTGCCGTTAATTATCGAAGACTTTGTGTGCAGTATGGAGAAAGCGTTTGGATATCTGCAAACTGAATTTTGGCTCGATACTCTCCGGAAGGTTAAGGTTTCTCAAAGAGAATCATTACTGGTGATGAGACATAGATTTATCACTACGACCCTGAGAGTAAACAGCATGGAATGGACCGGAAACATTCTCAATCGCCGACCAAGGTCTAAAGTCAACCATTACCTGGAAAATTAATGCTTACAGTTTTCTAAGATCAAGGGCCAGTATTGGAACATTATCAGGAAAGAGGTTCAAAAATCAACTCAAGTGCTCGTTAGAGTGAAATATTTATTGAAAAGCTGAATCTTAACCTAAACCTTTAATTAAACACTGACGACTGCTATCCAAGGACGGTGTGATCTTGTATGACAATGCAGACACTCTGCAAAAACTTAGTTTTGAGATGTTAAAGCATCCTCCCTGTAGTCCTGATCTTGCTCCATCAGACATTCACCTGTTTGGTCCCTGAAAAGGAGCATTCCAGAAGATTCACTTCTGATGAAGAAGTGGAGACAGCGGTGCATTTATGGCTCATAGCTCAGCCTAAAATGTTTTCGAAATAAGGGAATACAAAAGCTTTTTTACAAACAGATGGACAAACAGTGTTGGAAAAACAAGAAGATTAGGTCAAAAAATGGTCGAAAAATATTTTTTGAAAGTTATTTAAAATAAATTCTACAGCCGGATACCCTTGTATAATTGAAATCCAAAGATCATTATTATTAGAAAGAAGAAGCTCTGATGTCAGTTGCATGGTTACTTTATTCAGTACATGAAAACATTTCTATTTAAAGCATAATCTCTTTCCCCAAATGGAAGGGCTGACTCTGTTGCAATAACACCACTTTTCCATTCTAGGAAATGAAAGCCACCTGGCCTGTACATTTAATAAATAGGTTAAGTAGGCCATGCATTTATAATTGACATGGATATGGAAATAAAGTGGACTTTACTTCGGCAACAGCCAAACACAGAGGGTAAATCCATTGCTTCTTGGATTAGGTCTTCGTACTTGCTCTCCCAAACCAGGAAGCTTGCTGCCAGAAGTCTAAAAAAAATGTCTAAAAACTGGGAAATCAATGCAAATATGAGCACGATGACTGAGCTAAATTTAAGCCCAGAGTGAGGGGATTATATTCAGCATTTATCAGTGTGATGGCCCACAGACAGGACTTCCACACACAAATACTGTGTATTCACAATCACACATACACACACAGATTGTACTGCACACCATCAGATGTGCAAAGACAGCTGGTGGCGTGGCAGTCTTACTAAGTGTGGCTGCTTACAGAGTATGAAGTGAGGAGAGAGTAGAATAGTAAAGTCACTTTCCACCTTTCCCTCTGACTGTACAGTATGTTGCGTTATTAATATTCTTGAATTGTAAATACTTAATTGGGAAAAGAGCGAAGAGAGGGAGAGAGAGAGGCAGAATGGGTAAAAATGGTGTGTGTGTGAGAGAGAGAGAGAGAGAGAGAGAGAGATGGGAGATGATGATGAGTGATGGCTGGGGAGACGAGGCCTGACAAACTACACAAAAGTGCTGTTAAAGACCATGCTGTGGATTCTAACACTGTCTCATTGCATATTTACTGGCTTTCTCAAAGGCACACGCACACTCACAGACACACACACACACACACACACACACACACAGAAATCTTACTTTCCCCCCCAAATAAAAGCTAAATTTTTTTCTGCAACAGCTCTTTTCTTAATAGGACCAGCCGAGTGTATTCCTATCATCTCGGGAACATTCAGTTCCCACAAAGCCACACAGTGCTTGCATAAAAAAACAATGTCTCGTTAACAGCCTATAAATAATCAGGCATACTGTAATCAGTGTGTTTTATGTATTCCAAGAGCTGGAAACTGCTTGCATCAGTCCAATGCAGAAACTGCTATTTTATGCAAATTTGTATACATTTCCCCTAAACACTTTATTTTATATATATATACAGTTATCAATTATGTTATTTATAATACATAGTATTATTCATTCTTATGATACTATTGACATAAATACTGTAAGAACTGAATGCTATGCATCTTTAAAAAGATAACTACTTCTTACTGTATATCTGTGCTTGTATCCTGTACTGTACAGTAAGATATTCTCGATGTATAACAGAAAGGCTTTAGCACAGCGCATATGACATTCAAGACAGGACACATTGACCTTATATATATAAAAAAAGTAGTACACTGAAGGAATCCCCTGATACCTGAAGTAGTACACAGTGACATTACAGGCCTGTTGGCACCTGCAAGAGGGAAGGGGGTGTTTACACACACACACACACACACACACACACACACACACACACACACACACACACACACACACTTCACAGTTCACAAAGCATGACCCTGTCATTTTACCAGTAGGGCATTCATTAACAGCTGGAGTTAGGGAAGGAGTAAAATGCTGCAGGAAATAAATGCATTGGGGTTTAAAAATATATACAGTATATGACGAAAAACATACATTTTTCTGTTTACCTTGTTTTTTATAATTTCAGATTTTATTTGAATTAACAAATTAATCAACACAAATTAATTAATGATCCAGTTGTGTATCAGCTATTATAAGTTAGGTAATAGCAATAAGGGTAGGTTAATGTTATTATTACTTGAAATCATGTGCTGCTAATAACCTCTAATAATCTAATAATCTCAACATGCATTTATCCAAAATCACAAGAGGTCAGTTTTTAAGGAGAACAACATGAGAGCTGGGATTGTTTTGCCGCATGTGGCTTTAATTTTGTCTCACCTTTGAGGAAAAACAGAATACAGTCCCAAGGGCGCACTTCTTAATCAGGGAATAACCTACAGAATAACCTACTTGGACTAACAGGTCAATTCACAATGAAATGTATTGCAGCAGGAAGTTTTCAATATTTGGATTAACTAATATTTTATTTCTTATTCGATTTTATTTAGACTTGATTTTAGTGAAACATTCAGAACCAGGACAATTATATATCTGTGTTTGTTTTTTCTTCTTTTTTTTTCAAAAAAGAAAAAAAAAGAAAAGAAAAGAATTGTGAACAAACACAGACCCAGTTCTCTCTGGTCTCAATGGTATGTTTTCTTCACACTCATGATGCTTGTCAGGCTGTAATTTAGAGCTAAGCTTGTCCAGACAAGCTTGTTTGTGCGTGTGTGTGTGTGCGTGCGTGTGCATCAACCAAGACCTCTTTGTGTTTTTGATGTATATTAGGGCCAATAAATTTGAGAAGTCTGGAATTTTTTAATACCCAGAAACAAACAGGTTTTAGGTAACAGGAATTGTTTAAATTTCTACCAGAGTTGATGTTCAATATTTTCAATATTTACTATTCAGGATTCTGCACTAGTTCTAACTTCTTATTGAAATATTAGCAATTCTGTGATATTGATCACGTTAATATGGTCAAATTTTCCTCATGCCTTCTAGGGACAGATATAGATTTGCATTCTGAAGACGAAAGTTGTCTTTTGAAATACGTGGCTGTTATCTAGAACTTGGAAGACAAGCTGATTTGATTTGATTCAGATGTATCTAAAATACTCGCCTCGGGGTCTGTGTGCATTGGGTTTGTACTGTATGTTCTCCCACAGTCCAAAGACATGCAGATTAGCCTGACTGGCATGTGTCCTGCAATGGATTTGCCCCCTGTCCAGGGTGTACCCTGTCTCATGCCATAGGCTCCAGGGCCCCCGTGACCCTGTACACAGGATAAAGTGGTATAGACGATGAATGAGTGAGTAATGTCTAGTGCTTCTCACTTAAAACATTTTTTTCAGTCATTATGCAGATTACAGAATATGACATGTTCATACAAATTTGATGAAATGTGGAGGATTGCACTGAAGACTGATGAGTGGGAAAGAGGCAAGAATGTCAACTTGAGGCAATCCAAAGAAGTCACAGTTCATAGCATGAGCTTGTGCGCAAAATGCAGGATTAAACCATGAAATTCTTATAACTGTTATACAGGAACACAAGTGTTAATACCAGAAAGAAGAAATATATTGACAACGAATGCACAATAGCAAACAAGTAGAGAGACAGGATGTATATAAACCGACTAATGAGGTGAAACGAGGCTCAGGTGGAAATGATTACGAATTCCAGCCAATCACAAGACCAGGACGGAGACAAGATCAAAACAGAAACCAAATAAACCAAAGGCATGTGGAAATTGTTGCCATGGAAACCATAACATTGTTTGCTTGTGAAAAAGAGAAAATGGAAAGGAATAAGAAAAGGTATAAATGCTATATATCTATCTATATGTCTGTCTGTCTGGCTGTCTATCTATAGTCGGTCTAGTTATTTTCTAAAGGTCTTTTAGGTATTCTTTGAAGAATGAAGCCACAAAGACTGGGAGAGGACTCACATTCCACTCCGAAGAGCCAGGATACTATGCAACCAGATCTACAATCATGAACCATAAAATCTAGCATTCTAAATATAAAAGCAATCTGATTCAACTGTTCAGTAATGTTAGTTATAGCAGCAGGTTTAACACTCAAAGCTTTACTTATAGAACTGTTGATGTAAAAAAAAAACCCTACAAAATACCTTTTTCTAAGAGGCCTTAAGTGTCACAGAAATGTTTTACCGTTTTATAGGGTATGGAAAGGACAGAGTGAAATAAACGAGGCTTATTCTGGACTTCCCTAATAAGCCAGGATAAGCCCTGCTCAAACTCAGACCTGACTGTGGTGAAGCATCTTAGAGTGGATAAATCATAAGAGAAAGACTTACTTGAGAAAGAGAAAGAGCCAGAACGTGACACACGTTTTTGGCGCAGGACATAAGAGTTAATTAAAAATGAGGCTTTCCATTCTTTTAGAAAGAACGCTATGGAGAGAAAAAATATGTAGAAGAAAAGGGGAGGAAAGGAGAAAGGGGGATGTGTGGGGAGGAGGTGAGGACAAGGGATAAAGACAGAGAGGGAACACCAGAGAGAGAGAGAGAGAGATAGCACAGTTATACAATGAGTGCTTTGTGGCAAAGGGCATGACTGAGATGATATAACCTTTTTCACCTTCCTAAAAACATCACCCCCACCACACACTCACATGTGCACACACACACACACATACATAAACATACTTACCTACCATATTAAGTCCAGCAGGTACAGTACTGATAATCAGTATAACAGTGTGTTCTTTTATTATATAGATTATATATTTCTTCTTTTGCTGTTATACAATCCCTTTGTCAACTCGTGCACACACGTGAGGAGCCAAAGAGTCAATAATATAGAAAATTGTTGACATAATTTCATATATTCATAGATTCACATAATCTCATATAAGGATTATATGCATTGTACTATACAATACTATTCTACATTATATTATATTTAAGCAATATCACACTAGAAGGAGTGTTGTTGTACTGAATATCAGCACTGCTGTGAGGCAGCCATAGGCACGAGGGCACAGCCTGAGTACCGAAGATATCACATCCAACAAAAACAAAATCCTTATAGAAATGCATTGTACTATACTAGTTTACATTATACTATACTTAAGCAATATCACACTAGAGGGAGTGTTGTTGTACTGAATATCAGCACTGCTGTGAGGCAGCCATAAGCACGAGGGTACAGCCTGAGTACCAAGGATATCACATCCAACAAAGCCAAAATCCTTATAGAGATGCATTTTTTTAAATAACTGCCACCCTGACCATAAGTTCGCAAATAAACATCCTGCACGAGTTAAAATCCATCTCTCAAACCATCAAAAATGAAAGCTCTAGGACTAACGTTTCCCGAGATATCCAGCTAAGAAACAACATAGTCAATTTCTTATTCAATTCAAGCAAGAGATCATGTCACATTGTAAGTCAGCCAAGCGGAATGAACCATTGCTCTGACAACTGGGCTAAACCATGCCAATCTACACACACAAACACACCCAGGTGAATTGCCATATTTTAGATACCATACGTTCTACAAAGAAGGCATTTTCAGTGTTTTGCCCAGGAAAGGTGGTGCGTCCATGTGCCCCTACTTCACAAATGTCTCTAGGAATTGTATCTAGGTTATTTTATCTTTTTTTTCCCCTCAGCCAGCCTTTAGCAATAAAAGAACATGTTGTACCAGGAAAGTATACATCACAAGGATTATTTAAAGCAACACATTCAAATTGCCATTACATACAGTTGATGCTGGCAGATAGCTCATGTTATACCAGTTAATGCACTACTGTAGCATCGCATTAGTTCCCAGTCCATCATGAGAAGATGACTCCATGTGTGTTTACAAAGAAATGGCACTCGTGGAGAGCTGTGTATACAGTAGGTGTGTGCCTATAAATAAATGTGATTTAATAATTAAAATAAATAAATAAATAAATAATTTCCGGATACGGATATTTTAATGAGCCTGCATAAACAGATAAAATTGCCACTGAAACTCTCAGACCATAGTGCAGTTAAGCATGTTTTTCAGTAAGCATAGTGGAGTCAAAATACACTACTTTGCTTCTTGAAAAGTTTAATCTGGCCCTTAACGGTTTTAATTGGTCCTGTACTGTTCAGTGTTCCTAAATGGTTGAACTCAGATCACCGCTTGATAAGCATTCATTAGCTCAATATTATGGTTATCCTCTGGGACTCACGGCACAAAGCAGGGTACACCCAGTGGGGGAGCCAATCCATCTATCATAGGACACACAAGCACACACATTCACACACTGCATGGAATTTGAAAACACCAATTAACCTACATTAATTAGCCAGGAGCATAAAGATAACATGCAAACTCTGCGCACACAGACCCAAGGCAAGAATCGAACCATCAAGCTACAAGGCCACAATGCTTATGACTATGCTGCTGTGCTGCCCTTACAACATTTGTCAAAAAAAAAAAAAAAAAAAAAAAAAATTATTACATAACATTATTATGAAAATTGTTACAATTGTTCTTTTAAATTGTTCAATAAAATTAGAATAATGCATTAAATAGAGTTTAATTATAAATCTATTTTTAATGCATTATACTGATTTTTGTTAACAATTTATTGTCAAGGCAAACGTGTATCATATATTTTATATTGGGTAATGTAGAAATCATTTTTTATACATTTATACAGTACATCATACTTTTTTTAATTTCAAGCCAGCGACTTTTTT
>JAOTRS010137064.1:0-13006 GCA_028565755.1 Dinotopterus cunningtoni | reverse complement strand
GCCCGTCTGGCACCAACAACCATGCCACGCTCAAAATTGCTTAAATCACCTTTCTTTCCCATTCTGACATTCAGTTTAGAGTTCAGGAGATTGTCTTGACCAGGACCACACCCCTAAATGCATTGAAGCAACTGCCATGTGATTGGATGATTAGATAATTGCATCAATGAGAAATTGAACAGGTGTTCCTAATAATCCTTTAGGTGAGTGTAGTTAGTTTGTAATCTGCATCAATAAAATTGTCTGATTTCAGAGCCTGGAGTTTTTGCCTAATATTTACAATTTTGCTATTGAATTAAATGTCATATCATATCAGATGTGTAACCTCCCAGTTCAGTGGAGAACACATCACTGTCCTACTCCACAAACTCACTGAAGCACTTGGTTATGTGTGGATGTCAGCTTCTCTCCATGTTGTACTAGTCCTGCTCAGAAGACGAAAGAGAGGCAAGAGCTGAGATGTGTTGGAACAGTTTGATCCACCTCCTTAATAGATTAATATGATGCAACTCAGTGCTTTTTGTGCTGATGCAGTCTGTAATTTACTGGTCCACTATGGTGAACAGACAGCAGGTCAGGAATTTACAGGTGGTACTGGGGAGCAGAAGGACTACTCGGTCACAGGGCTAGAATTCCTGGGGCTGTGCAGGCCAATCTTAGGCTCTCCTCTGTTCAGCCTGGGCTTTTTGCACGTGCTGCTTAAAATTGGGAGAAGACGATTAATGTTTTGCAAATCTTAAATGTTTTTAATTACCTATCTGAAGGCTAATGGCTGCTCCTTCCAGGCCTCTGTTGCAACATCAAGCAGACCTCCTGCTAAATAGCAGTTCAAAGGGGGTGAAACCAATTTCTATTACTTCAAACAGCACATGCAGAATAAGCTGATCCAGTTTCAACCCCCCTCATCCACCACTCGCTGCAGCATCCATTCATTATTGAATCTTATTGAATCCGTCCACGATGCCATCTGTCTGTGGTGGTACATGGAGGTGCCAATCTGCTTGATCCACAACAGCTGACACACATCAGACATTAACTTTGACAAAAAGGGTGTACCTTGGTTCTACTCCTTGACATAGCTCTATGTAGAGGATCGTGTAGTGTTTCTCAGGATCGTGTAGTCAACTATTGCCAAGATAAATTTGTGCCCTTTTGCTGATTTTGTAAGGGGGCTGATATACATCCCAATATACTCAAATTTAAATTCAAATTCAAATTTTATTTGTCACATACACAGTTATACACTGTACGATATGCAGTGAAATGCTTGAACGACCGCCTGTGACCTTAAAAATAAATATGGAATAAAACAAAAAAATAAAATATAGAAAATAACTAACTAAGGAAAATCTATCTATAAAAGAACAAAATATAAAATATAAGAAAAACCAAGCTGTACAATTACAAAATAAGAAATAATGAAAAACCTTGCTGTACATATATGAAAAAAAAAAGATTTTCTGCACAAATATAGAAAAATTTAGAAACTTTAGTGTGGAGATAAAGTGGGATTTAAATAAAAATGTCTGGGGAGTGTGCAAATATGCATGAAAATGTTTATGTGCAATGTCCATAAGTGTCCATGGTGTCCATAAATGTCCAGAATGTCCAGAATGAGTGTAAAAAACAAATGTCCATAAGTGTGTAATGTGCAAAAATGGTTTAGTCCTGTGTGGTATTTTAGAGACCGTATCGCCTGCGGGAGAAAGCTCCTTCTCAGTCTCTCTGTGTTGGCCCTTAGGGAGTGTAATCACTTTCCTCACTGCAACAGAGAGAACAGCCCATTGTTGGGGTGGCTAAGGTCCTTCACAATCTCCCTGGCCTTAGTCCAGCACCGCTTGCTGTAGATTGAGTGCAGGTCAGGGAGCTCGGAGCAGATGATGCACTCAGCTGATCGCACCACCCCTTGTATAGCTTGTCTGTTTCCTGTCAAAATGCTCTTTATGGTGCAGGAGTAGTTCCTGAGCATCCTGGAGGGCAGTCTGATGTTCCCAAGTGTCTAAGGTGGTAGAGACGCTGCCGGGCCTTTTTCACCACAGTGTTAATGTGACAGGACAATGACAGGTCCTGCGTGATGTGAACATGGAAACTTTCCACTCTCTCCACTGGGCTCCTGTTGATGATGGCGGTCTGGTAATTCCTCTTCTGCTTTGTACTGAAGTCCACTATCAACTTATTTGTCTTGCTGATGTTTAGAGGGAGATTGTTCCTCTGGCACCAGTTCTCCAGATTTCCAATTTCCTTCAGCTAAGCGGTCTTGTCGTTGTCAGTGATCAGGCCCACCACGACAGCATCATCAGCAAACTTGATGATGGTGGCGGAGTTGGTAGTGGCCACGCAGTCATATGTGTACAATGAGTACAGCCAGGGGCTCAGAACACAACCGTGGCAAATCCAGTGCTGAGAGTGAGGCAGGCTGAGACATGTCCGCCCATCCTTACTGCCTGTGGTCTGCCAGTTAGGAAATTAAAGATCCACTGGCACAGAGATGGGCCCCAGGTGCTCCAGCTTGGTGGTGAGTGTGGAGGGAATTATGGTGTTAAACGCAGTCAACCGGACGAAGTCGATAACGCTGGGGGACACAAAGCAACATTTGTTTCATCCAGCACGCGACCTCCCTCTGAACCAGAACTTCCTGTTTGAGCCTTTGTTTGTATTTTGGCACGAGGAAGATGGCGACATGGTCGGATTTCCCAAAAGGGGGGCAGGATTGTGCCTTGTATCTCATGCAGCTCAAATAGGGCAGTAACCATGTCCGCTTGTGGTGAAATATAAACTGCGCCGATTATGGCCCGATGTAAACTTCAGAGGTAGGTAAAAGGGATGACATTTGATGGTCAATAGTTCCAGGTTAGGTGTGCAGGAATAACGCTCGCACTGTTGCAAAAGCTGCAGGATGCTAGGCAGAGGTGTCCGGTGTGCATGGACTCTCAGCCTGTTCCCGATACTGTCTTTTCCTCCGGGGCCACCGCTACGGGTGGCGTCCTTCGTTCTCCTTCAGGATCTCACTCGGCCAGCTTGGATCCAGGATTAAAAACATTGAATCGTTAGTATATTGTAAACCAATAAAAATAAGATTATCTCTATCATACCTAATGTACTTGTCATGCACACTCAGTCCGCGACCGGCACTAGGACCCGGAAGTAATGCGGTCGCGAACCAGGAAGTATAAGAAGGGTAAACAAACTGCTACACTTTGCTCAGTCATTGAGTTCGCCCATGTCGCCTCGGACCGTATCTCCGAACCGTGAGTACTCACCCTCTTGGGTTTACTTTCAGATTGAGTTTGTGTTTATAGGACGCGGGTTAGATTTGTGTCTCTCCCTTGCTCCCCATTTGTGAGAGTCCTTAGACCAAATCGCATGATTATCCTGCCTATTCGTGTCACTCCGCGTTTGGGCTTACCATTCACGCTACAAAGGGCTAACCGCTAAAGCTACGTCTTCTGCTCACCTCGGGTTAGTTCCTGACATTACTCAATTGTGATTAATTTAATAGTTTTAGGTTACTGAAAATTAACTTAAAAAACAAAAAAAAAAGAGGTCGGAGCAGTCATTACGGCGGCCGACCTCACTGGCGCAATCTTCCAACCACTTCTGTAAATATGTTGATGTCACCCGTGCTGCAACAGAACATGTCCCAGTCTGCGTGGCCACTGATTAGTCCATCTAGTGCACAACATCCCTTTGTGCCAGGACTTCCATTGTTCATAGATGGTGACCGACGTGAGTCAGACATTTTTAGAACAGGTAGTACATGGTAAGTGAAATACCAATTTAGTCACAATGAAGCAGTGGATGTTACAATATTGTTTGTTTGTTTATGACAGCTTTGTCCAAAGTGGTGAGGCCATCACATCAACGCAGAGGCTATTTCACCTAGAATTCAATGTTGGTCGAAGTGCCATTTGACTAGACTTGTCATCATGTGATTTTTACTTATGGGGGTATCTGAAGAGGTGTGTGTACACTCACAAATACTGTATATTAAATGGATTGAAGTTCGACCGTGGTGGTTCTCATCAGCAAGAACAACAAGTCAGCATAGAAAGAGGCATGAGGCTAACAGACTAATTCCACTCTATCCACTAATTTGCAGAGGCTAACAGACTGATGTAAAGACAGCAACCTGTCTCTAAATGTTGATAAAACAAAAGAGATGGTTGTTGAATCCGGGGGGACACAAAGCAACCATTCTCCACTGAACATCAACAAATCCTTTGTGGAGATTGTCAAGAGCACCAAATTTCTTGGTGTCTACTTGGTGGAGAATCTCACCTGGTCCCTCAACACCAGCTCTTTAAACAAGAAAGTCCAGCAGCGTCTCTTCTTTCTGGAAGGCTGAGGAAGGCCCAGGTTTCATCACAGATTTTGACCATTTTTATAGAGGGACTATCGAGAGCATCCTGAGCAGCATCATCACTGTCTGGTTTGGGAATTGTGCCATCTTGGACAGCAAGACCATACACTGAGGACAGTCATGAAGATTACCTGGGTCTATCCTACCTCTATTACGGATGTAGTCTTTCTGCTTCCAAAGACAGCGGTGAGGTATGAGTACATGATGGTTGTGGTAGCCTGTCTCATGTTACCCAGAAGCTGTTCCACTCTAAAAGGCCACATCAAAAAGCATCACGTGGGAGCCAGTGATTCTTTCTACATAGCTATGAGATGCTTGCTGATAGCTATGAGATGCTTACATGATCCACGTTATCAAACCACCTGGTTTTCTGAATAGTTTCAGAATACTATGAATTCCAGATGAGAACCAAATGCTTTGAAGTCAGCTTAAATGTAATGTGATATTGAACTATATCAAGTGTCACCTTTGGTCTCTAACAGAAGTTCAGGACCTCACATGCCCTGCAGTAATTGTGATTTGACCTTAATAGTAAAGTTTTTATCCTTATTCATCAAAAATAAATGAATATTGGAAAATGGTCCCTAAATAGTTATGACTATGCTAAGCTGTCTGGCAGAAATGATCTACCCTCCTTGACTTACCGTACCGTACTTACCGTACCTACGGCAAATCCCCAAAGGCGTAAATAGTGTGCAACAGGAACCTTTCATGGACAGAAAGCTTTGTCCTGCTGATGGTTAACTGTAGAAGCTTGTTCTACATACATTATATACAGTGTCTGTTAACATTTTAATGTAAAAATGTCCAATGTATGGCTTTCTAGAGGTTTGCTGAAAACATTTTGTCTCTTCATATGCAATTTATAAAAACCTTTATAAATTGTTAAAAAAAACTTTGGTCCAAACCTTTAAATTGTTTATGGTATTGAAATGTTTTAATTGAACTGTTTAGGAGGCAAAAACACATTCCATCTTTATAAACTGACATTTAGACATATAGCACTGCACTGAGTATGAGGACTCACAAGTTTCAGAAGTACTAAAAAAAATCTGTGTGACTTAATTTGCATCCGCACGATCAAAGCAATAAAATGGTCATCCAAAGATAAACTATGTGAAACATTTTACAGCATAGTTTCAGCTATTTTCTCACATCTGGCTTAAAACATTGGGTACAGAAACATAATGTTTTACATTTATCATGCAGATGATTCACACATAGAAAGGGGAAGAGACATTCATATTTAATATTTAAATTATGTGCTGGAGGTTATGTGCTTAATATATAACATTTGGAAAGCTGGATACCTGTTAAAAATAATAAACAAAAATAAGCAGAAGTTGATTTTATTTTCCAATGTTTAAATGATCAGTTTGAATGTGTTGTGCCCATGCTATCCTCATATTCCTGTTATTGGCTGCATGGACTAAAACATATGGTGGTCTTTTACTCTTGTTGATCATCCAGTTCAAGGTTTGATGTGATATGCACACTGATATGCGTTTCTGCTCACCACAGATTTTAAGAGAGATTATATGAGTTACGATTGTATATCCTATCTGGTAGCCACAAGATACACCATGACACTGAAAGAAGAACATGAGAACCCCACATAGCATGGAGAAATTATAGCTCCACCCTAATAGTAAACATTTGTTCTAATCCCACAACCAGTGAGAGAATATTGGAAGAAAATGTTTCTTTTCTGCTTATATTGTTTAATACATGCACATCATTTAGTATCATATAGCTCCATGAATAGTCATAACTTGGTTGGGTAGAAGAATAAAAATCTTCATCTAGAGGTTAGCTAGCATGTTCACACACACACACACACACACACACACACACACACACACACACACACACACACACAAGGAAAATTGATGCAGAAACAGTCTGCAAATATTTGAATATTTGCCTTTAATTTTTTCAGATATGGCTGAATACCTAAAATTGTATGATCAAATTTCCATAGTATATGAGGCTCACATTGTGGTGCATAAAAGGTTGAAGTATACAGTGGCCCTTACAATTATTGTAGAAGTTAGATTGCACAACTGAACAGAGTTAATTCCCTCATGATGATCAAACAAAAATTTTAATCACAATATTATTAATAATACAATATTTCCATTGGTGGCACGTTGGCTTAGTGGTTAGCACTGTCGCCACGCATCTCCAGGCCTTCATCTGGTCTGTGTGCATGGAGTTTGCATGTTCTACCAGTGCTTAGTGGGTTTCCTTTGGGTACTCTGGTTTCCTCCCTCTGTCCAAGGACATGCAGATTAGACTAATGGGCATTCACAAATTGCCTGTAATGTTGGATGGTTTACTGGAGGTCGTACCATGGCTGCACAAAATGGGAATAAATACAATGGTCACCATTAACCTCCAAATTTGGCCTCCAGAGTTACTATATTTTCCTTAAGAATACCACTAGCAGAGTAGATAAAACATAAGCAGAATTCCTACAACCCTTCTCTAATTATGATATTATTGACCTACTAATGGTCGTCGAACAAAAGTAAAACCTGCTGATCAAAACAAAAAAGACATATTTTATTACTATTTTTATGAGGTCAGTGTTTTCAGAGAGCAAAAAAGTGCTAAACCTATTTCCAATGCGTGTTCACATGAAATGTAGACCGAGCATTTGTATGCATTTTTGCACATTACAGCTCCACAAGTGTTTATAGGAAAATTTAAGACTTGAGGAATCCAGTAAAAACTATAGCTAACTAGGGCTATTGTTATGGTACTCATTAAATATTGTTGTTAAGGTATTGGGAGCTTTTTATGTTTCTAAATCATTATTTATTGAAAAATTTCATAAACTATTCACATACATTTGCATATTTATTAATAGTTGATTTTATATATTCAGTAAGTAGTATTTAAACATGATATATACTGTATGATCTAATCATTTACATCTTGTATATTTAGAAGGGATTTACAGTGTTTAAATGAACATCTTATACTGTATATTGGATGATATAACAAGACCTATAACTGCAGCATGACAACGTATGAGTACAGATTGACATTTCCTTGTTGGAAGAAAGTGCAAAGGGGGTTTAAGTAATGTAAGCCGTCATTTGTGTGAAGCAGGCCACAAGTACTGTTTGTTGTGTTGTAAGCAGGTGCAGGACCTTCAATTAAAATGTATATGGTTTTTGTTTGTTTTTAAAAGAAAATGTACCTGGTAATGGTATATGACCCCTTTTTATTCATATTGTTTATTCGTTCATTCATTTAGTTATTTTAAACAATAAATTGAGTTCATTTGTTTAGTGTGATAATGGGCTGAGACACTGGTTCACACAAAGAATTTTAATTCTCTGGCGAGTAACTACTAGGTTTCTAGCAAGGCATGATATCATGCAGCATTGATCAGGCTGTCACTCAAACCCAGGGAGTGTGTTCAATTTGCAAACTATAAAGGCACTAGAGCAGTTTGAGCCACAGTTACTTTGAGTGTGACAGTTAGACTTTTACATTGTTATCATCCACTCTTGAGATATTTCACAAATATAAGCATTTAAACATTAAAGAAATTCTATATTCATGAACCTGACAGAGTTTAACCAGTCTGATCACTGTAAGCATTTCTCTTGTCCAGGGGGATCTGTATTTAATGTGGTTTATATCTTACTGTACGTGTGTTCAGCTGCTCTGATTCTGCTAACAGTGTGTGGAAATCTGCTCGTCATTATCTCTGTTCTTCACTTCAAGCAGCTTCACACACCAACCAACATGCTTGTGCTCTCTCTGGCTGTGTCAGATTTCCTCATTGGTGCTTTGGTGATGTCGCCATTGTTTATCTGGAAAATTGAGTCATGCTGGATTTTTAATACAGGGAGCTGCATGTTTCTGATGATCACTTCTTTTTTTCTAGGAAACCAGTCCATCTATAATATTGCTTTAATCGCTGCAGATCGATATTTGGCTCTGTCAAACCCTTTTCTCTACACAAGCACAGTCACAGTAAAAATAATGTGCATTGTGGTTTCTACTAACTGGTGTGTGTGTCTTGTATATAACATAGTATTCGCTTATTTTAGCGGGAGCTACACAGGTGCTGTAATGTGTCCTGGTGAGTGTGTCTCAGTTCCAAATGAGGTTTGGACTGTAATTGTTCTTATATATTCATTTATATTTCCCCTTTTTGTAATAATTACATTGTATACTCTAGTTTTTGTAATTGCTAAGAAACATGCAACTGCTATCAGAGAGCTTAATAATCACACACGACCTAATACACAGAAAATCACCTCACACTCAATGAAATCTGAGAGAAAAGCAGCTAAAGTCCTCGGCATTTTAGTGTCTGTGTTTTTGATTTGTTTACTTCCATATTTCATTTACAGTTTAATAGGCAATGTTACTGACCAACAGCGAGAAATTTTTCATAAAGTCCTTGTAATAATGTATCTTAATTCCACAATTAATCCGTTTATTTATGCTCTGTTTTACCCATGGTTTAGGAGATGCATAAAAATAATTATTACTCTGCAAATATTTCAGACAGACTCTGAATTAATCAATGTCCTTTCATGAATTATTACTTATTATAAAAAGTGCCAAAAAAGCACAAAATTATAAATATTAAATATTAGTATGCCCAAAAATTTACTGTACATGAATTAATTCACACAATATGATACAGACAGACACTATAAGGTATGTATATGTGTGTGTTAACATTTTATCATGGAAATGTACTATGTGTGGTTTATACCATAAAGAAAGTAAACTTATCTCTTCATATGTAGTTTATAGAAACTGTTTTAAGATGGTAAGAAGGAAAAGTAGAAAAGGATTTCAAATGATACATTTGCTATTTTAATGAAACATTAATTAAACTTTGGAACACAGAGTGGCTTTTACGTTTATAGTTGATTCAGTTCAAGGTTTGATATATTGTGCACACTGAATTGCTTTTCTGCTTAAAACTACGGTGGCCCACATAGGGCTAGGCATCTTTCCCGTAAATGTGTATGATTTTTCCCTTTTATGATTACGGGAAATGATTTTCCTGTGTATGATTTTTTCGATGTACGTGCGTTTTTTTTTGTGTATGCATGTGTTTTTTCCTTGTATGTGCAACTACGTTTTCCTGTGTGAGAAATCTCTCATTTAAGTTGCAAGCTAAATGCTAAAGCTAATGTGCAAGGCACTATGGGGTTTTGAGGCTGACGAGAACACAGTGAACACAACCATGCCGGTGCAGCTCCAGGACTTATTATGAATGTTACTATTTAGGGCAGTAAACAGTAGCTTTATAAATGTGTAGCAGTGCTAATACTATTGGAGTGTTTTGGAAAAATGCAGAGCCGAGTGTAAATGTAGATCATTAAACACAGTACTAGCGCTTAGCATAATAAAATTAGCTTGTTCATTCATTCATATTTGGACACATACTGTAGCTGATGTAAACAATTAGCTCCATTGTTTGTGTAAAATGCTTGTCCAAATATGGAGTTATAATTCAAATTCAAATTTTATTTGTCACATACACAGTCATACACAGTACGCTATGTAGTGAAATGCTTAAACAGCTGCCTGTGACCTTAAAAATGTAAAAAATAGTTAAAATAAAATATAAAAAACTTTAAAAATAAAAAAAACTTTAAAAATATATATAAGAAATATAAAAAAACTTATCTATACAAATGAGAGAAAAATATGAAGATGAATTTAAATGGAATAACTGGAAATGACCAGGAAGTGTGCAAATATGCATGTGTGTGTATATGTCCGTAGTCCATAAATGTCCATAATCTGTGTAAAAGTTCAAATTTGCAATGTGGTATGTACCATGAATGTCCGGGGTATGTGCAACTGTGCATGGGTGTCCATTTCTATGTATTGTGCAAAAATGCAGAGAGGTTTAGTCCTATAAAATGTCCATAACTGTGAATTGTGCAATGTGCAAAGATGCAGAGATTCTTTAGTCCTGAGTAGGGATCTGGTTGAGAGACCGTATCGCCTGCGGGAAGAAGCTCCTCCTCAGTCTTTCTGTGTTGGCCTTCAGGGAATCGCTTTCCTGACCGCAACAGAGAGAACAGTCCATTGTTGGGGTGGCTGAGGTCCTTCACGATCTTCCTGGCCTTGGTCCAAACCGCTTGCTGTAGATTGAGTGCAGGTCAGGGAGCTCGTGCGGATGATGCGTTTGGTGAACGCACCACCCTCTGTAGAGCACGTCTGTTCTGCATGGTGCTTTTCCCGAACCAGGTTAAGATGTTTCCCGTCAGGATGCTCTCTATGGTGCAGGAGTTAAAGTTCCTGAGCACCTTGGAGAGCAGTCTGAAGTCTCTTAAGTGACTGAGGTGGTAGAAACGCTGCCGGGGCTTTTTTACCACAGTGTTGATGTGACAGGACCATGACAGGTCCTGCGTGATGTGAACACCAAGGTATTTGAGGCTGTCAATTGTCATTGGAGCTGTTTCGAAACATGTCCCAGTCTGCGTCATCAAGTGCATCCTGTAATGCGACCACCGATTGGTCCGTCCAGCGCGCGACCTCCCTCTGAACCAGAACTTGCTGTTTCAGCCTTTGTTTATATTTTGGCATGAGGAAGATGGCAGCATGGTCGGATTTCCCAAACGGAGGGCTAAATTGTGCCTTGTAGCCGTCCTTGACCGTTGTATAACAATGGTCCAGTGTCCTTTCGCCCCTGGTGGGGCAGGTGATGTGCTTATTAAAGTTTGGCACTGCGCGTTTGAGGTTGGCACTGTTAAAGTCCCCCGCCACAATAAGCACAGCGTCCTGGTGCTGTGTTTGGTGCTGTGTGAGTGCCTCACGCAGCTCGCATAAGGCAGTGTCCATGTCCGCTTAAGGCGGGATATAAACGGCGCTGATTATGACTGATGTAAACTCCCGAAGAAGGTAAAAGGACGATGCGCTTGCGCTATTGCACCAGCTGTTGTTCACCATTAAGCACACACTGCCTCCCCTTGACTTCCCTGAGTCCCGTGTCCTGTCCATGCAGGATGGCGTGGACAGGCTGGATGGCGGCCGGCTGGATGGCGTTGTGTGGCACCGCTGGGTTTACCCATGTCTCGGTGAAGCAAGGCAAGGCAAGGCAAGCTTATTTGTATAGCACATTTCATACACAATGGTAATTCAAAGTGCTTAAAATAAAAGAAAAGAAAATAATCATAAAATGAAAATAATAGCAATAAAACCTTTTGAAGAAAAAAATTAAATTTGATTTAAAATAAAAATAAAAACAGTTTGCAATGAAACTTTTATACTAATTAAAATTTGATTTAAAATAAAAATAGAAAACTAATTAAAACGAATTCCTGTGTGTATGTTTGATTATTCTGCATAACTTTAGAGGTGTAATCAGCATTTACAAACCCTGTTTTATTAAGTAAAGGAAGGAATGAGTGGGTAAGATATGTAATGTTTGATATCAATCTAAAGCTGGTTTTATTCAAAGAACGTTGGTGAACACGGGAAATTGGTAGCATGAACAGAGCTCCTGCAAAATTACTTCATAAAAGGTATTAAAAACTCCAACCGGATGGGCCCCACGTGACAGCTGAAACACCGGGCTAAGGTATGCACAAAAGGGGGAACCACGTGAGGCATGGCCAAGCCCCGCAACCACATCTGATTGGACCAATCACCCGTGGGACAGAATGACCCCGAAGGGACAAAAACCCTAAGGAAGTCTACAGTTCAGGCAAGGTAACATCTAATACTGCAACCTACAACATCTTCCAAGCATCTTGGGCTTCTGCCCTTGCGGGCACCACGCCTCTGCTGCTGGCATCATCCGCTCTTCAAGAACTCTCAACGAGAGTTCGTGCCAGAACTCCAAAGTCCCACAATGAAGAAACCCTCAGGAGAAGTTCTAGAGCGCAGCCATCGGTAACCAGGCAACCAACGCCTCACCGAAGGGCTTTCCCGACAGACATCATCTCTACAACAGCGCACCAACCAATCAGCAATGCCGTGATTCCCTTCCCTGGAGGCGAACCAATGGATGAGAACGAAACATAACACAAGTAAACAAACAAAGCTGCATACCTTGCTGAAGTTGGTGCTCGTTTCATAACTGAACTGTAAGATTAAACCCAAGACTCTGCTCTTGTGACTTGCGTTGATCTAGTAAACAGTACAGTACAGAAACCTCGCATTACGAGTAACGCGGTTAACGAGTTTTCCGCAAGACAAGCAAAGATTTTTTATTAATTTGGACTTGAAAAACGATCATCGTTTTGGTTTCCGAGCACCGAGTATCGTGTATCACGCATGCGCTTCTTGTTTTGACGCCGAGCATCACGTGGTCACAACTGAGCCAACGGTTTTACTCTCTTTTGCGCTGCGGAATTGTAGGTAATCGTCTCCCCTGGGTCTTAGTGCGCGTCTCTTACTGGTATAATCAACATACCGTGCACACAGGTACTGTTTACTATAACACTGTGACCACATGTGTGTGTGTGAAACATATTTTATTTTGTGTTTGTAAGTGTGTTTGTACAGTGCGCGTGTGTGCGCGCATATAAAGCAAGAGCAAGTCTCATTAGAGGGTAAAGATCAATTTTTTCTCTCTGTATCAGCCTGTCGTGTTTCATTTTACCTTTGAAAAGAATCGCGACAGAGCAGAGTTTCTGTGTAAGGCAG